>CAUYLG010023306.1:0-78300 GCA_963573385.1 Cacajao melanocephalus | reverse complement strand
CCCCCAACTGACTGCAGTGTGTGATGCTCCCCTCCCTGTGTCCACGTGTTCTCATTGTTCAACACCAGCCTGTGAGTGAGAACATGCGGTGTTTGGTTTTCTGTTCTTGTGTCAGTTTGTTGAGATGGTTTCCAGATTCATCCATGTCCCTATGAAGGACACGAACTCATTATTTTTTATGGCTGCATAGTATTCCATGGTGTACATGTGCCACATTTTCTTTATCCAGTCTATCTATGAGGCCAACAAACATATGAAAAAATGCTCACCATCACTGGTCATAAGAGAAATGCAAATCAAAACCACATTGAGATACCATCTCACACCGGTTAGAATGGCAAGCATTAAAAAATCAGGAGACAACAGATCCTGGAGAGGATGTGGAGAAATAGGAACACTTTTACACTGTTGGTGGGAGTGTAAATTAGTTCAACCATTGTGGAAGACAGTGGCGATTCCTCAAGGACCTGGAAATAGAAATACCATTCAACCCAGCAATCCCATTACTGGGTATATACCCAAAGAATTATAAATTGTTCTACTACAAAGACACATGCACACGTATGTTCATTTTGGCACTATTTTCAATAGCAAAGACTTGGAACCAACCCAAATGTCCATCTCCCAATACTTTCAAGATGAGCCATTAAAACCAACTTCAAATACAAAAGTATATTTTACATAGGAAGCTGATTCCTTTGGTTAAATGTCACTAATGTCAATGAGGCAAGCAATGAAGGACAAAAAGATTGTCATCAGAACATCAGTGGTTGTTGGAGAAAAGTTACTTCACAGAGGGGAAGCTTTGCAGGACGGGGGACAAGATGTCCCAGGAAGTCTTTGGTGGCCTCATTAACTGTGCTTTTTAGGTTTGGCTTTGCTCAAATTGTCATTTATCTCCTCTTGGGGACTGTGTTATTCCAGGCTCCCCACGGAGTGAGGCCTCTCAAGTGAAGTCTGGATGTAGATAATTTCTTTGCCAAGAGTTTGCCTGATTCAGGTCTAGACCAGTTTAATTTAACTCACTTTATTCTGCCTTTCCAAAGCTTGAGAAGCATAACAAACAACACTCAGTCAGAACCACAAACTGATTGTGGATATTATGAGTTTTACTTGCATCATAAACTTAGGGAATTAAAGTGGTTGCCTGCTTTCTGGAAAATGGCAATTGGAAACAACTCTAGTTTAATATAACACAAAAATTATTTTATGTGAGAACACAGCATTTTCTATAGTGAGTTTTGTTCTTGGCAAAGGATATATCATGTAGCTGGCTTGATCCTCGAGCCCATCTGGAGGGAGTGGTCGCCGAAATGTATGTGCTGGAGTCTGTGTCTCCAATTTTGCATGTTTTCTTTTCAAACATCCTATTTCTTTAAGGGGAACAAATGTTTTCTCCACAAAGGCCGCCTCTGCCTCCCGCTTGGCTGCTCAGGTTTCTGCCTTCCTTTTGGTTACCGTGTGGCTGGTGAGCTGTCAGTGTCCCAAAGGGGGACGCGGCGCTAGCTGTTAGGGCTGAACAAACAATCCCAGCCGAAACCAGAACAGAATCTCAGCGCACTGCTTTCACCATCATGGTCTTCAGCTCTGTTTCAGTTTTCCTTGCCAAAATAGATATAATATCAAACATTGAGATGCTGCCAAACTCAGCAGTAAAACAGACTCACAATAATTGCTGTCGTTTATTGAGTGCCTCTAGGTGCCAGGCCTCGTGCCATGCAGTTTATGTAAACCACACTGTGTTTAATCCTTGCAACAATACTATGAGGTAAGCGCCACTATTTCAGTTTCACATTCACTATAATGGAGGTTTAGAGACCCAGAGACATCAAGGAAATTGCCCGTGGTCACAGGTCCTAAGTGGCAGTGTCCTAATGTTTCTGTAACTTATCGCTCAGTTTTCTCTTTTTTTGCGTCCTGTAATAACTTACAGCAACTTCTTGATCTGGACCCTGCATATCATTCATTTAGAGTGAATTAACATTTATGGTGCCTCTGCCACTTGGGGGGCTTTGAGGTAGCACGAGGGATAGGTTGTGGATGGAGTGGACACATCTCTGACTGGATGGAGGTCTTTCCAGCCTCATCTGGTACTACCCTCCATAGGCAGCAAATGTTCTAGCCACACCATAGGACTTGAAGCTACTTAATAGCATCCAGTGTGCCCTCACCTCTGTTTCTGTGCTGTTGCTTCTGCTCCAGTCGCCTACCCTATGGTCCTCTGCTTTGCTGGCTGCTACTCATCATTCCTGATTGCGTGCATAGATCACTGCTCCATGCAGCCTTCTTTGAATTCCCTAGTTAGAGTTAGGTACATTTCCTCTTCAGCAGAGCTCTCACACGTGTCCAGTGCCACCATGCCTGTCTGCTTATGTGTTGTCTGTGGCTGCTTTCATGCTACAGTGGGAGAGTTGAGTAATTGCAGAAGGGGTTGGCATATTTTACTAGAAACAGTCAGATAGTAAATATATGTCAGGCTTTGTGGGACAGATGGTCTCTGTCTTGGAAATGCTGGGGTGAGTAAGAAAAGTTCATTCTCTATCTGTGGACACTGCAATGGCCATGAAATCTGATTCAGTGGATCACATTCTATAACATTTATTTTATAAATTAGAGGTTCGAGTAGGCTAGAGGCTGAGGAAAAAATAGGTAGATTTTATTGGGGAAGCAAGATGGTCACAATGAGATGGGAACATGTATATTTTACTTTGTTATCATCTTCAAGTGACTTATTCTCTTATCTGTGAAATCTGCTCCCATCCTCTCCCTGTCTTACTCTCTGTCACGTACTTACACTCAAATACATACACACACACACAAGCAGGCACACACAGAGAGCGTTTTAAAGAACTTTGGCGTGCTAAATTATGAAAACTCATATTTCCTGTCTATTTATTTAATCTATTCATCTAAGAAACATTTTAAAAGCATCTAATACTTCTAGGTTCCAGAGTAGGAAGTGAAAATAAAGCAATAAATAAGACCAATGCTTGCCCTCAAGAGACCCTTTAATAGTATAAATTTCATATACTTCTTAAACCTGTAGATAGAAAATCTTTTAAAAATTAGTCTTAAATTTTTATCTTACTTATGCCAAAAAATGCCTCCCTCTTTTAGTAATTTTAGAGCAAACATCCCATTTCATTAGTTCCATAGGCAACTTTATATAGAGTTTGATAATATTCTTGCTCAGCTTCTGCTTTTTGGGGATTTACTCATCCTAAATATTTTAGTCTTCAGAGAGTGGCTGCCCACCTCTCCTATTTTGGATGACGCAGAGGACATGATTGATCTTTCAGTCTGCATGTCAAGCATGTGTTCTCGAATATTTTTACTGTCGTTTCAGATTCCTTGGCTGGGTTGCAATTGATAGGGAATATATCTTGCTTGACTCTTTGTTCACAAAGGCTCCTAAGACCTCCCTCTGGTCTTAGCTCATTCACCTGTCTGCTTCCTACTTACAAAATTTAGGTGACGTTCGTAATTTTAGAGATTATGCCAGAGAATCCCTTTATTCAATAATCTATGCAAATAATACAAGAAATCAATTTTAGTGTTCATCCTTGAGAACAGTTGTCATCTAAAGAAGCCTCTGTTTATTTCAGCCCCTTGCTTCCTGTCCGTAAATTAACATCCTCTTCATGAAAATCATCTCTATCATGGTTTCAATCTTGTCTCTTTCTCTATTTGAACAACTACCTGGGAGCTTTCTTAAAAAAAAATTGAACAGTTGGTGCTGGGAACCCACCTCTTGAAAGACACGCTTGTCTTAAATGACTGCTATGGCCCAAATACCTCTAACGTATGTGGTGGCTGCAACACAAGAAAAATAAAGTGACACGACTTCTAGAGCAGCTTTTTTTGAAGACTACTATAGAAATCATGTCACTTTATTTATTTCTCACCACAAGAGAAATAAAGTGACATGATTTGACTATAGAAATTTTGTCACTTTATTTATTTCTCACTACAACAGAAATAAAGTGACATCATTTCTATAGTCGTTTTTTTTAAGAGTCTTAGATTTTGTACCCATTGAAAAATCAAAAATACATTTCAGTTTTACAGAGAGAAAAAATTATAGCCCTCTTCTCCATTCCCTAACTTACTTCACTGCCCTCCTCACCAAAAAAAAATGTTAAAATGTGCCTTTTATACTCTGTCTTCTTCTTTTTTTGAATAAGGTCTCACTCTATTGCCCAGGCTGGAGTGCAGTGGTACAATCACAGCTCACTGCAGCCTCAATCTTCCAGGCTTAAACTATCCTCCCACCTCAGCTTCCTGAGAGGCTAGAACTACAGGTGTGCACCACCACACTCAGCTAATTTTTTGATTTTGTGTGTCTCTGTGTGTGTGTGTGTGTGTGTGTGTGTGTGTGTGTGTGTGTGTAGATTAGGTCCCACTGTGTTCCCCAGGCTGGCCTTGAACTCCTGATCTCAAGCAGTCCTCTTGCCTTGGTCTCCAACATGCTGGGATTACAGGATTGAGCCACCAATCCCTGCCTCTTCTTTCCTTTTATAATTTTCTTCCCCCGTCAGAAGAGTTCATTTGGGGAAGGTCTTTAGACTCCATAATCACAATCAAAACACAATCAATAATACTTATTTTTAAATCCTTTCCATTCAACTTAGAATATTATAAAAATATTAACCTCTTAATTAGAACTCTTTTACTAGAAAAGTACTCCAAATAAACGAAGAGTAAACAACTCTATTTTTCTCTTTATGACCTGCCTATTGGAAGTTATTATAAACTAACATCGAGAGGCCAATGTCTCCTACTCCAGGATCTCATGATTTACTGTCTCTTCACATCTTGACACAGCACCTCTCCCAAAGATACACCCTGTAATTCCATATTTAAATGTTTCTAAAAATTGTTTAAATCTACTTTTGGGTGTAATTTTTGTATTCACATATTCAACATATATCTCTGGAACACCTGTTATGTGCTGGAAAGCCTAGATCATGTTCTGGGTGCTCAGAGTATAGGATTGCAGAAGACATTAAATTCCTTGTTCTCGTGGAGCTTATGTCTCAGTACATTGCTTCATATTATAAATGTGTTGTCTGTGCGAGGGTAGAGGCTCTATCCCTCCATGTTTAATTTCTAATGTTTTGCTTTATGACACCTAATAAATTAATGTCCAATAAATGCTAATGGTTGTTTGGCTTCCAGTGTTGTTTTTGCTGCCCACAGCCATTCATATTCTTCTGTTAACAGTACCCCAAGTTTCTCTTGGGAAATTCACAGAAAAGCCTTATGGTTAAGTATTATTATCTGAAGTAGTCTGTGCTAAAATCTTGGTGTGACTGTTTAGTAGCTCTGGACCTTGCTCAAAGTACCCAGCTTTTCAGTATCTCAGTTTCCTCATATATAAAATGGTGCCATTGACAGAACCAGCTTCCTAGGGTTGTTGTGAGCATTGAATGAGCTAATGCCTACTGCCTGTAAAGTGCTCAAGATGGTGCCAGACCGTAGTGAAATGCTATATAACTGTATTCTGTAATGATTAGTATTCAGTATTTCCTTTTGTGGGGAGCAATATTTTAGGGCCGATCAATCTCCCCTTCCCAACTTTTTAAGGGCTGCGCATATGACTTTTCCAGGACTTTAAATCCCATAGCTTTTTTATCCCATGGGCAGTGCCCTAATAATTCTCTCTTAGTTCCTGCTACTTAGGTCTCCAGAGGTGCCCTGGTTGCTGACCTTTCCAAGGCTCGATCTTCAGCCCCCTATGGCTTTCAAGAGCTATTTCATACCATTGCAATAAAATCTTTGTTTTCTTAAGTTAGTCAGCGTTGGTATCAGTTGCTTGCAGCCAAAGACCCCTAAAGCTGATATAATACAATGGTTCATTGTGACCTTCATCTGTGCGGTGAACAGCAGTTCTCCTCAGAAGGCCAGTGATGTTTTGCCTCATCTTATTACATTTAGGGAGCAGATTATGTAGCCCAACCGTTGTAGTTGATACACTCTAGTGCTCTCTCCAGTATTAAGAATTACTTTTATTCTTTAGAATGTCTTAACCTTTGACTCTTGACATCACCCTGTCAAAAAAGATACCTGTGTTTATGTAAGGAAAAGTTTGCATGAAAGTTTTATTATGAAAAGTTGTTTTATTTGTATCAATATTTTAAAGAATACTATAATGTTGGGATATAGTCACTATTTAGGTTCATTTTTCCAACTGTCCATGGAAAGGCAAGAGTGAGGCTGACCCAAGGCCCTATTGTCACCAGCTACATGTAAGATCGACTGGGTTGTTACATCTGTAATAGGCTGACCTGGTAATTTCAACTGATATGATGGCGAGGCTGGTATACTCTGTTTCCCTCACTTACTTCCCAGACAGGAAATTTTCCCATGGTTAAGATTACTCTTAGATTTACTAATCTGTAGAACTCTAAGAAGTTATTTGTAAGGCAGAATTTAAGTGTCATGATCAAATTCTTTACATCGGGACAAGCGTCCCCAAAAGGGATAACGATGGTTTCACTGACTCTCTTAGGGGAATAATAGGGAGGAATTGAAATAAGACTATGTGTTAGTTTTCTACTGCTGCTGAATTAAATTACCAGAAAATTAGAGTTAAAAGAAGACATTTATTACCTTACTTCATATCTGTAAAGTTCCTTTTGCATGTAAAGTAATACATTGACAGGTCTGGGAATTAAGACGTGAACATCTTTGTTAGGCCATCATTCTGCAAGTGTTCCATGGTAGACTATAAAGGGGTTACTGAGGAAAAGGGAACCCCAAACAATTCACCAACCTGCAGGCCAACTCTTCATAATTTCCTGGATCACTACATTGAAGTGTCCCAAACAATACAAATGTCTCTCAGTGATTAAATACCCCCGCCCGCAGAGAGAGAGAGAGAAGCAGAGAGGCAGAGAATGGACGTCTATGCAGCCATTGTCACTTGGCTGTAGATTTTGATTTACTGGCATACAGATGTATGTGGATCACCAGCCATCCTGTTCTGCATGCTCCTTTACAAGTAAAAATTATCATAAATCATGAGCATTTATGCAGAGAGAGAGAGAGAGAGAGAGAGAGAGAGAGAGAGAGAGATCTGAAGAATGGTCACCAATATGTGAAAGCTTGCTTTTTCCTGTGTAGTATGAGTTTGAGTTATTTTTACATTTGTTTTGTATTTTTTCCAAGTATTTCAGTGTTTTAATAATATCTTTGTTTCATTCACGGTATGACTTTTAAAAGGCAGAAATAATGAAGTGGAAAAATAGTAGGACTCCAAGGGGTTATTTTTGACCTCGAAAAAGTGTGAAGAAAGTTAAGTTGCTGTACATTGAGAGTACTGGCATTGGGTAAATAATGAGAAAATGGTTTCATTAAATGGCAAAAGAACAGATTTGAGGTGGAGGCAATGTAGTGAGGGTCAGAGGAGTAGACAGAACTTTTTGCTCCTGATGCGGCATTATTCTAGGTGCTCAGAAGTGAGGGCAAAGAAAACACTCAGTGTTTTCTTTTTATACTTCTCCATCTATCGGCTGATGGATGGACAAGTCATTGGCCATTTAGGGGACAGATTGAAGAGAGGCTAGGGAATCAAGTATGTAGAGTCCAGACAAAATAGCATGTATGTGATTTTTGAACCAAATACAACTTTTGCAAAACTTGGGAAAACGAGTTTTCGGTGATGTGCATCATCTGGAGTCAATGGTAATATCCACAAGCATGTCCACATCTGCCAGTCAACAGAGGGGAAATAGATTAATAGACTAATAGGCTGGTTTCTGCATTTCATTTCAATGGTTATTTGTCCACTATATCATGGGTTATTGATAAAAACCATATTTTTGTACAAAAATCATCTGTCTTACTATCTTTAGATAGTGTGTGACTGCTAAGAAAAGCCACAAATCACACAGAAAATAGGACAAACAGCAACACTAGGAAAACTCAGATTGCCATTGGTTCTAAGTTCTCAAGGCTTTAGTTTTATCTAGTGGCATGTTAGATACACAGAGAGACAACTTTTAATTGTCATGTGATACTCTTTGGGGCCTGTTAACAGAGTGGCCACCTTTTCTTGAGAGTTCTACTAACTAGTATGTACTTCACACCACACTACTCATGGGCATCAATTCAGCAGTTCATGTGGTGATGCTACAGTTTAGATTTTGTACCTCTGCATATCCATCAAAGATGCCACAACATTAACTGTGGCTTGGCTGCCGTGGACCCTCCACAAGCCATGTCAAAGTCTTTCTCCCATTCCCTTTCCATCTTCCCATTTCCTTTTCCCTCAACTAGCCTCATTATCACATTTGGCCTGAGTATATGTGAGGACGTAGGGGTACTAGAATCTTACTTGGGGCATTATGCTTTTCTTTTTCCTTGTACTTATCAAAGTTGTAACTATACATTTTTTGTGATTACTTTTTAAATATGTGACTCCCTTACTAGATGATAGGTTCTACAAGGAAATATGTCTGCTTGATCAGTGTCTCAGTCACATTGTGGTACTATGACAAGTATCACAGACTGGGTAATTTATAAAGAAGAAGTTTATTTGGTTTATGATTCTGGAGTCTGGGAAGTCCAAGATCACCACACTGGCATTTGGCAAAGGTTTTGTGCTGTGACAGCCAATGGCAGAAGTCAGAAGGCAAGAGAGGGTTAAGACAGAGAAAGCAAGAGAGGGCCACATTCACTTTTACAACAACACCCTGCTTTTGTGATAATGAACTCCCCCCCAAGCCGACCATGAGAGTGGCATTTATCTATCAACCTGTGGTCTAACCACCTCTCAGTGGTCCAACTGCTTAACATTATCACAGTGGCAATCAAATTTCAACGTGAGTTTTGGAGTGGACATTTAAACCATAGCAATCACCATTTTATATCTGGTACTTAGCCTAATACTGGGCACTTTGTAGAAACTCAGTAAATATTTCTTGATAAATAAAAGGTTGTCAAGATAAAATGCAGATTATGCCTTTACTGTACTGTGGCATGGAAAAGACAGTTTAACTCACAGACTTCTTTCTTCCCTGCCAGCGGGGGCATTGGTCTATGGGGAGATTATAGCTTCATAACTACATAAGAAATCCTTCCATTTTAGAGATAAAGAATTTCAGGTCAGAGAAGTTTAATTACTTGCTGGAAGATCTAAAGAACTTGCTGCTCAGTCTACTTCATCAAGGATGGTGATGGAGTCAGTCAGGGATGGACTTGGCACAAAAAGTAGGTCAGCTTGACTTTTAGATCAGGACTTCATTCATTAGATCCTGATGTTTCTGGCACAACATTAACCAAGAATCACATTGCAAGACTTCTTTTCTGATTGCATAGGCTAAGAAATTAATCTTAACAGTTTGAATAGATAATGATTAGATAAACCCCACTTGGAGAGGTTTATTAGGAAAGACTTGGCAGTGGAACAAATAACCTCCTCCTTAATCCCTAAAACCAGGCGACCATCAAGCTATACATCTTCAGCGATTAAGCTCTTCAGGCTGCAACGTATAAACCTTCCCTTCTGCCTTTTGCTCCTGCTCTCTAGAGCGATTCATGTCTGTAGAGATGCTGCTGCTGCAAGGAAAATGTGAGCCTCTCTGATGACAGTTGTTGCAACGAGACAAAGGCACTTTTAGAATTATTGCTATTATCTCATATGAGACATGCTGACAGTCTCTTTCCATCTTGCCCCCATAATCCCATTAGATTTTACAAACTTTGCAAGGACAGCCTTATGGCCACTGCTGAGATAAAGTACTTTCAGGAATGTTTCTTTTCTGCAGCTAGAATCATGATTCATGTTTCAGGGGGTTTGTAAAAACAGATTCTGTCCACCAATGATAGAAAATCCTAGAGTTGCAACAGGGTTGCCAAGGACTCTAGAAGTCATCCAATTATTTCCCCTTCCATGTATGGTGCATGTGAAGAAGAGGTTTTATGAAAACAAAAATGATAGATAATTAATTAATAATGCCAAAGGTTTCCTCGGAAAAAACAACTCTGAAACTTTCCTAATGAATCTCTTAGCCTATTCCAGAGCCTTCTGGTGCGTGCTATATGAGTAATTGTGAGCTATTGTAATTCTATTCTGGCCCTTCTCACAAGGAAGTCTCTGCTACAAAGAAAAGTCACAAAAGCCTGAGCAATAATTTGTTGCTATCAATACTCCTACCCTCCCATCTGTTAGCAGTGTTTTTTTTTAATTGGCAGGTGAATATGAACAGAACTAAAACCAAAAACCACATGATTATCTCAATCGATGCAGAAATGGCTTTTGATAACATTTAACATTCTTTCACTTCAAAACCCTCAACAAACTAGGCATTGAAGGAACATGCTTCAAAATACTAAGAGCTATCTATGAAAAACCCACAGCCAACATCATACGGAATGGGCAAAATTTGGAAGAATTCCGCTTTAAAACTGGAACAAAATAAGAGTGCCTTCTTTCACTACTCCTATTTGACACAGTTCTGGAAGCCCTAGCCAGAGCAATCAGGCAAGAGAAAGAAATAAAAAGGCATACAAATAGGAAGAGAGGAAGTCAAAGTATCACTGTTTGCTGATGACAAGATTCTAAACCTAGAAAACCCCGTAGTCTCTGCCTGAAAGCTCCTTGATCTGATACACGATTTCAGCAAAGTTTTAAGATACAAAATCAATATATAACAATCACTAGCATTCCTATACACCAACAACATCCAACCTGAGCGCCAAATAAAAAATGCAATCCCATTTGCAGTAGCCATAAAAAGAGTAAAATACATAGGAGTATAGTTAACCAAGGAGGCAAAAGATCTCTACAATGAGAATGAAGAAACACTACTCAAAGAAATCAGAGATGGCACAAACAAATGGAAAAACGTTACATGCTCATGGATAGGAAGAATCAATATTGTCAAAATGGCCATACTGCCCAAAGCAATTTACAGATTCAATGCTATTACTATCAAACTACCAATGACATGATAGTTCTTCACAGAACTAGGAAAAACTATTTTAAATTTCATATGGAACCAAAAAAGAGCCTGAATAGACACGGCAATCCTGTGCAAAAAGAACAAAGCTGGAGGCATCCTGTTACCCAATTTCAAATTAAACTACTAGGCTACAGTAACCAAAACAGCGTGTTACTGGTACAAAAACAGACAAAAGCAGACCAATTAAAACAGAATAGAGAGCCCAGAATAAGGTGTACACCTACAGCCATCTGATCCTCCACAAAATTGACAAAAATAAGCAATGGGGAAAGGACTCTCTACTCAAAAGGTGGTGCTGGGATAACTAGCTAGCCATATGCAGGAGATTGAAACTGGATCTCTTCTTTACACCATTAAAAAAAATTAACTCAAGATGGATTAAAGACTTAAATGTAAAACCCAAAACTATAAAAACCCTGGAAGATAACTTAAGAAATATCATTTTGGACACAGGACCTGGCAAAAACCTCATGACAAAAATGCCAAAAGCATTTGCAACAAAAACAAAAATTTGAAAATTGGACCTAATTAAACTAAAGAGTTTCTGCACAGCAAAATAAGCTATCAACAGAGTAAGCAGACAACCTGCAAAAAGGGGGAAATATTTGCAAACTATGCATCTAACAAAGGTTTAATATCTAGAATCTGTAAGAAACAAATCTATCAGAGAAAAACAAACCCATTAAAAAGTGAGCAAAGGACATGAACAGACACTTTTCAGAAGAAGGCATACATGTAGCCAACAATCATATGGAAAAAAAAAGGTCAATATCACTGATCATTAGAGAGATGCAAATCAAAACCACAATGAAATATTATCTCACTCCAGTTAGAAGGGGTTTATTAAACAGTAAATAAATTAACAGATTATAGATAAAAGGGAATGCTTATACACTGTTGGTGGTATCTTACATTAGTTCAACCATTGTGGAAAGCAATACAGCAATTCCTCAAAGAGCTAAAAGCAAAACTACCATTTGACCCAGCAATCCCATTGCTGGGTATATACTTAAAGGAATATAAATCATTCTACCTTAAAGACACATGCACGCGAATGTTCATTGCAGCACTATTCACAATTGCAAAGACGTGGAATCAACCTGAATGTCCATCAATGACAGATTGGATGAAGAAAATATGATACATATACACCATAGAATAGTATGCAGTCACAAAAAAACCATGAGGTCATATCTTTTGTGGGAACATAGATGCAGCTGGAGGCCATTATCTTTAATAAACTAAGGCAAGAACAGAAAACCAAATACCGCATGTTCTCACTTATAAGTGGGAGCTGAATGATGAGAACTCATGAAGATGCAGAGGAAAACAACAGCAGACACTGAGGTCTACTTGAGGGTAGAGGGTGGGAAGAGGGAGAGGAGCAGACAAAATAATATTGGGTACTAGGCTTAATACCTGGGTGATGAAATAATCTGTACAACAAACCCCCACAACATGAGTTTACCTATATAACAAACCTTCACATGTACCCTAACCTAAAGTAAAAGTTAAAAAAAAATACGTGGGACATATCCACCATGGAATATTAAGTAGCCATAAAAAGAATGAGATTGCGTCCTTTCTAGCAACATGGATAGAACTGGAGGCCAAGCAAACTAACACAGGAATGGAACATCAAATACCACCTGTTCTCACTTATGAGTGGGAGCTACGCATTGAGTACACATGGACACAAAGAAGGGGACAACAGATACTAAGACCTACTTGAGGGTGGGTATGGGAGGAGAATAAGGACTGAAAACCTACCTATCATATGCAATGCTTATTACCTGGGTCACAAATAATCTGTACACCAAACCCTCAAGACACACAATTTACCTGTATAATAATCCTGCACATGTATCCCTAAACCTAAATCAAAGTTTAAAAAAAAGGAAAAAAATATTCTCTGCTCTAGTAGGGCTTACAACTTAACCATTAATGTTAAACAATTCAATGTTGAAGAGCAATGACTTCTTTACGGTAGCTGATTTTACAGTGTTAACTCGATTGTGATGCTAGGTAAGTCTCTCAACATATTGAAAAAGAAACTCATGGGTGAATGTCATGTTTAAGAATACACACACACACACACACACATATATGTAACTAATATATCTCTAACTGGTATTTATATTAGTTAGAGATCCACAGAATTTAATAACGGGGTAAAGATCCACTTTATACAGATAAATTTAATGAAGTTTTAGTTATTTGATGGCTTATGTTCTTGTATAATCATCCCTAGTGTTTGTCCTGTTGCTGAGTATCTAACTATTTGATTAGTTTTAGGTATTCTAATAGGAGAGAAGAATGAAAGAGAAACATAGCTGACTTTTCTTTTTCTACTTTATTTATTGTTATCAGTTTCCTGTAGAGCAATAAAGTAAGGGTCTTTATCAAGTGCCAAATAAGGGTCTGCTCTATCTACTGGTAAGATATATCCATGTATTGTAACCATTTATTGGTACTTGGAAATGCAAACTAGCATTTTACTTGCTTATTATGGCCAAGGAAGCTGTTATGTGCTGACAGGATCATGAGAGAAAGAAGTGAGGAAAAAAATATCCAAGAGCTTGCAATGTAGTAACATTAACACAAAGCAGCTAAGCGTAGCATAGACAGTCATAGTCATTTCTGGCTGGGGTGACTTGTTATAGAAAATGGAATTGGAGCTGACCATTAGAAGCATATTCATGCCTATGGAATCAAATCAAAAGGAGAAAAAGTTCTATAGAATGTTTGGCGGTGATGGTGGTAGATGGGAGGGTGGTAATTTAGGTGGTGATGATGGCAGGAAGGGTGGCCCATGGCGATAGCAATGGCAGCTATAGTGATGGCGGTGATAATGGTAGTGGTAGGGAGCATAGTGATGAGGGTGTAATGGTGGTGGTGTTTATAGCGATGATGTAGTGGTGGTTGGGAGGGGGGTGTAGACTGGAAGTAAGGACAGTGAACTCATTTGCAGTGAGAGAGCTGCCATCAGTGATGATAATGGTATCATTGTGAGGGTAGTAGGGATGCTGCTTAGAGTACTGTTTCTTTTCCAGTGACATTTCCAATTGTATATAGATATTTATCATCAAATGACAAGAGACCTTGTGTGGTGACAAGTGAGAAAGGCAGAAAGACACCCTTGTCATCCTTAAGGGAAAATCACTTTTATTTTCCCTGTCCCAGGACCTAATTTCATAACACAGTCCCTCTTTGCAACGAATCTCTTTGTGCTGTGAGTCAGACACATCCTCTTTCTTCAGTAAATGTTCTAAAATGCTAGTTTGCATTTCCAAATACCAATAAATGGTTACGATAGATGGATATACCTTACCAGTAGATACAGCAGACCCTTACTTGGCACAAAAATATTTTTTCTGGTTGTACGTAATGCTGATTGTTTTGTGACTAGATTACTAGAAAAAGGGAGCTTTCGAAGTGCGATTAGCTTCATTGCCAATATGTTTTTAAAGTTCTTACAAAAAAGACATTACCTAAGATCTTTGTCAGTTCAGAAAGAACAGTGTTTAATCCAAAATGTGCAGAGTGATGCCAAGGAAAATGTTCCCAATAGAGACTGGAGCTGCACTGGCTCCACATCTTTACTGAACTCAAATGTGGAACATGGTGTATTTCATTCTAGGTGGGAACAAAAAGCATGTTCCTTGCATTGTGAAAGTTGTTCTCTCTCTGCCTCAGTTTCTTTCTCTCTCATTTTATCAAGAGTTTAACATCTGTTTATTTCTAAACTCCATTGTCTAATGCAGGTTCTCCCAGGAGAAAAAATGCCCAACACAACGTTTTCTAGCAATTGTCATTTGAATGACTGCAATAAAAGGATCAAAGTTTATTTGCCGTCTAGTCTCTCCTCTTTAGATCCATGGCTGTGTGCAGGAGGTGTTGCTGACATATTTCCAACAGCAACATCTGGCTCTCTGGCAGCCTGCTCTGCTAACTGTGCTGACCCATCTATGGCTCTAGAACTGTTCAGAAAACTCTGTATGGGTTGGCTGGAATATGTGGAGACCATTGGGTTTTTTTGCTCATCCTCCAGGGTACTATTTTTCTGTCAGTCACATTTTATTCTGAGGAATTTACTGTACTTGTCTGTGTCTACTTGAAATGAATAAGGAAACTCCTCATTAAAGATTGGGATTTATATGGCCCAAAGGGGAGTATTCCCAGTGCTGTATTTAGGATGGTGGAGGAACCATGCTATTGGTTGAATTGTCCTTAAAATACTGATTTTCCCCAAGATGGTCTCTGAGTGTTACACATTCAAAAAGAAGCCAAGATGAATGTGGTTTGTTTGTTTGCTTGTTTGTTTAGTTCAGGGGATGATCTGGGGATATGTGGAATGATCACTACTAGAAATTAAAATTTTAGAGATTTATGTGAAAGTTTTCAAGGAAGAAAGCTCTCAGTGGAGAAACAAAGTGGGGCTGAAATCTAGCGGAAAGGAGCCAAATAATATGAAGAAGGAGAGAGGAAGGAAGTTGGGCTATGAGGCCAGATATATGAACTGAAGTTTGAAAAAAAAATGTTTTTTTGGATTCATGTGGAAAGGGAAGAAATAGTACTGAAGCTACAGCATGTTTTACTTCATGTACAGATTTATGACATTAGTGTTCATTATTATAATAGTACCAACACTATATAGAGCTTGCTATATGCCAGGATCTGTTCTAAGCAAGCTTAATACATTAATTCATTTGCTCCTCACCAACCAACATATGAGATAGGAACTGTTTTATTACCCCCATCTTATGGATGATGAAATTGAAATAGAATTTGAGTAACTTGCCAAGACATGAAGATGGTAAATGGTAGAGTTGATATTGAAAGTCAGTCCATTTATTTGTAGAGTCTCTTTCCTAATACTCTGGGGAGGGGTCGGCGGTGGCCAATGCAATGACCAAGTTTTTACGTAGAAATCCCTGACCCATGTGCAAAAAAATTGAGACTGATAGATTCATTTTAATGCGAAACAAGTAATGAGATAGAATTTTCTAGCTTGCAGGCATTAGGCCACACTATAGCTATCTTCCCTGCTCCCAGTGGAAGTTATTTAATTATCATGGAAAGGGGAGATGGCTTGGATGGTACCACATTAGAGCCAGAGATTTTGATGTGATAAACAAGGGAAACATTGCTCTGTCACAGTTTGTATTAAAGCTTGCCTAATGTCTAGAAATGAATGGCTCTGCCACCCACTGCCTCATTAAAGGTCAACAATGCTTTATCTGATAATTGATAAAGTGATTATTAAAATTCTCAAACAAATGACTACATGTGTTGATTACTCATTTCTGAAATGGTTGCAATACCTAAATGAGGAGCAGATGATGGTTGATAAAATTTGTAAAGTCCTTTAAGGCTTTCAGATAACGGGCCTGAAAGAAGTGCAAAGTATGATTCTCGTTTACAGTCCAGCCAGATTTAACAAAAGGACTGAGCATCATAAACCTGCAGACAGAAGGAGTTCAGGGGGAAAATAGAGGCTTGCCAGCTGTGCAGAGGGCTGGACTCCAGCTTCCCATCACGGGTGTGCAACCCATGGAATGTTGGCTGCCTCGGGGGCCAACTGGCACACATGGGGACTGTGCTCCTGGAAGTCCTAAAATGTCTGTCCGGGACTCCAGTGAATAAAATTTTGGTTAATGGAGGGGCAATCTCATCAGCCAGATTTCAGTCAAGCTGTTTTTTTGAAGGCTTGCTAACTTCAACATGTGATCAATGGGGCTAATAATAGCTGCCTTATAGGGTTATTGAGAGGCTTCAGTTAAATAATTGATACAAAGCACTTAGAACAAAGATTGGCCCATGCTAAGAACTCAGTAACTGAGTTGCTGTGGTGGTTGTTTTAAGTTCCCTTTCCGAGATCCCATGCCCTTGATGCCTTCTTCACCTTTTGATCCATTTCATCTTCATGGTGTGTGATTGTGTGTGACACCAGGGACAAGATTCCCGCCCAAGGAGCTGATGGTGATTACAGCATGTTGACAGAGATGTGTAGCGTTACACTCATGCATAGCTTCTCTGACAGCAGTGATGGTGGTTTCTTACCACAAACCCTATGAGACCAAAACCAGAGCAGCTTCTGACTCTAGAAAGGCAGTGGGGCAAGCATTTCCGTAAAAATGCCCTCTACCTCCACGGCAGCCATCTTGGGTGACCGGAAGAAACATCTCTTCCTTGCAAGCACATTGTGAGTGATATTTAGTCTCATGACCAGACTCTTCAATGGTGCCAAAGCAGGCTGATGTGGCCAGTCACCTGGACTCCTGCTGGTTGCTGACTGATGGAGGCATCCCCTGCTTTCCTCTGATTTTGCTGGCGCTTACTCAGGCCAGCCTGGGTCAGAGGACACACCAAGAGGAGTTAATAAGGCTCAAAACTCAGCAGAACTGGTGTCTGCTGCTTTTAGGTTCAGCAATTCCTCATTGTCCCCAAATTCTCTTTACCCCAGTGACCTCAAGAGACAGAAAAGTTTTTCTCTTTTTTCTTTCATTCAAATTTGACCATCATTCAACTAGTTCTTCTATAAAGATGGTGACAAAGAGCCCCTGGCAAACTGAGGGTAGCTTGTATAATTTAAATGATAACAATCTCCAATATAATATGAGGTAAAATTTGGAGGCAAAACATGAAGTAAAGTTGATTCTTTGGCAAAAGCTATTGGTCAAGAACCAGTGAGGAGTTCAAATTCTGCCTCATAAAAACAATGTAAACTCCACCTCATACTGCTTCAGTTCTGTCCTGGCAGTTTTCCTAATGGTTTGAGCATAGGCACTGTTCATCTCTGGTCAAAATATTGGTTGTGGAGTTCAAGATAAAGTACATATTATTGTTTGTTGATAATGTTCTTTGTCCTAGAATTACTCCTTTAAGTAAAGGTCAGGTCCAAAGTGATGTGACAAAGAATACAGCTCTGAGTTTTCAGCATTTCCAAAATGAACCATCTGTCTATAGCCCAATCTGGATGGAGACCAGCAGGTTCTGGGAAGAATATTAACCTGAATTTGTTGCAGTCTTGTTTTGCAAACTCTTTATAAACACTTCCCCATATGTGCTGCCAAAGCTTTGGTTTAATGAATCATCCAAATCTTTTTGCCATATATCCTGTGTAGCTATTGAGGATGGTGTCCCCGATATCTGAAGAGAAATGAGAGGAATGCCTACACTGCCAAGCAAAATTCCCTCATAAGATAATCCTATTAGAATGTTCATTTTGATTTTTTAAAATACTGAGTGCTGTATTTTGTAGAGTTATTATAGATCATATTGCCTAGTAATTTCCAAGGGATCATTTTATCTACTTGATACATCATCTTTATGCTGATTAGGCATAAAGGAAGGGCCAATCATTGCTTAAGCACTCAAATTCCTGCTTCATGGTCTTTCGCATTCTTGGTTACTTTTATCTTATTTTAGGAAGAGTTTAGCAGTAAAGAACAGAGGTTAAAGGTACAGTTTTGAGTCAAACATGTTGTACGTCATGTTCAAGTTCTACCTCTGAATAGGTTTATGAACAGGCAAATTACTTAATCTCTCTGTACCTCAGTTTCTCCATCTGTCCCATGGGAAGTGACACTACTCTTTGTGGTTACTGTAAATATTAAACAAGTTAATACATAATAAGCTTTTTTCCTAGTGCTCGATGGATAACATGTGTTAACTATTACTATTTTCTGATTAGTCCCTATTTGAGTACTACAACTGTGAGAAATCTAGGAGTGAAAAGGGGTTACAGGAAAAACATACCTCCAATTGAAAGCCTAAACAACCATGTGTGTAGTACCAAGCAACAGCACTTCTTTGCAACATGAAGAAAGGGAATAATGTCCTTATAAAAGAGGACCCAGAGTGCCAGTTTGACTCTTCCACCACGTGAGAACGCAGCGATGAGGCATCCTCTTTCTCAGCCTCCAGAACTGTAACACATACATTTCTGTTTAGAAAGTGCCCAACTTATGGTATTTTGCTATGGTAGTCTGAAAGGTCTCTCAGGATCCTAAATCAAATTGCCAACCCTACCGTTAAATCCAGGGTTTCCTCAATCATATTCTAGAAGTTGCTATTACAAATAATAATACTCTCTTCAAAATTTAGTGTTTAACATCCTGCTTTTCAGCAACCATCTCTTATATTTACATAACTAATGTACACATGTTAACAACCCAATAATTCTTCAGCCCTACCAAGATTTCCTATCCACTGACCTTAACAATTCTTCAGTGTTTACCATCTCTCTATGTCCTCATTTTCCTCCTTACCCAGTTGCAGACTCCACTCCTTGCATTTAATCTTAACAATCTGCTCTCCAGGGCCATCCCAACTGTGGAACAACTCATGGATCTGAGGTAGAGAATATGGTGGGAGAAAAACAGGCCATTGCTGACTGCCTCTTTGAGATTTGTGATCACATACCTTAACTTAAACTTTACAATAGCCCTTCGATCACAAGAACCAGCTTTTTGCTGCCTTTCTGATCATCTCCCACTTTTCTCCCTCAACATCAGCTGCAAGGAACTCCTGGATGCTCCTAAAACACAGCAAGCATGTCCCTGTTTCTGGGGCTTTCACTGCTATTTCTTCCACCTAGAACGTTCTTAGTCTCATGACCTTCCTCCCCACCCTCGTTCCAATTTATTTATATGCCTCTCTAAATACCAGAGAGGTCTACTTTGGCTATTTTGTCTCAAGTATCACTTTTGGCCATGCTGTATTCCCTTACCTGCAGTGTTTTTTTCTCAATAGCGTTTATCACCTAATATTCTATACTTGTTTATTTTAATAAACTTACTACTTTTGTCACTCTACTGGAAAGTGGTCTATATAAACAGTGCTATGTTTTGTTAATTGCTGTTCCAGTATTTGTTTGGCGTATACTAGATATTTAAAACTATTTGATGAATACATGAATGACTGCATGAATTCTTGAGGCCATGGCTGATGTGACCATGAAATTCATGGTTTCAAATTTGAATTTCTGGTAGACATACATGTGATTGTCAACCTACAGAGATAACTGCTGAGAATGTTATTTCCCCAACTTATTTGCACAGTCCTTTTATATACTAAGTGGAAAACTAACACCAACTGCTTGTATTTACTGCACTGGTATTAAAGAACATATGAGAACGTATTTGGGACAGGTCGAGAAAAGTAGATTCTAAGTTTTCAAGTTCTTTTTTTATACTGCAGCTAACTTACAAGCATAGAGTGTTATTCAGATCTCTCTTCACCTCCACCTTACACTTTCCCTAATTCCTTTGCCCCTGCCACCCAAGGTAATCCATAGCAACATTTAGCTGTATATTTTCATAAAGCTCTCCTATTTCTATGCATTTACATACACAAATCTGTATTTTTAAAAATTATATAATTTGTTATGCTCAAAGAATTATTCCATGATTGCTTTTTCCACTTAATAATATGTAAAATAAATGTTTACATCACTTCTTACATATTGACCTCATTATGTTTAATGGCTACATAGTCTAAGATTTCATAGAATGAATATATTATAGCTTATTTACCTACTTATTCTCCTACTGCTGATTTTCACTGTTAAGGCTCTTGACTTTCCTATTTGCATTTCTGCTCTTTCTCTGAGACCAGTTATAAGGAACCAGGAAACAGCAATAAAGAAGGAGAGCCCCTAGCTTTTCCTTGGCAGGCCCTGCCGACAGACTTAACTGAGGCGTGATTCCTTCCTTAAGAAACTCACATTCCCTTAAAGATGGAGACACATCAGCCAATAATTACAATAAAATGTGATACATGCTGTGATGAAATTCTGCTTGAGAAGATGTTAGCTCCCAGTAGAAGAAGAGTTTTTTTCTGCTTTTGTAGACTTGGGAAATTTTCAGAAAGGTGACATTTGTTCTATACCTGATAATGTTAAATGGGGTGGGGTGAGAGGAAGACGGAAGGGCCTTGGAATGTGTGAGAGGAGAAGGGATGTGAGGAAAAGAGAACTAACTTTCTGATATTCACAGTTTGAGCCCATGTTTTAGGAAATTATTGAGGATCTTTCTATTGAGCCATTTAGGGCAATTATAAACAAAAGAAAGAAAACAGAGAGAATAGACAGTACCTGGGGTTGGGGTGGAGAAAGATTAAGGTAGCAACCAGAGAGGAATGTGCTCCATTCCCAGGCTGGGAGAGGCTCTTAGAGTGGGAGCCTTTGCTCAGAGAGGAGGAGGCATTTTACTCTTGCAAGGACAGACACTGTGTTTTATTCCTTTTGTGTGCCTTATTGTATCTAGTATGGATGTTTTTAAGCATCAGGAAAATGTGATATGTGGCTAAGATTATGGGTGTTAGAGCCAGTCAAATTTGAGTTCAAAGCCACATTCTGCTAATTTTTACCAGTGAGACTTAAACAAGTTACCTTTATGAGTCCTTAGTTACTCATCTGTCTGGAAGAGTTTGTAATACCTTCTGCATAGTTGTGCATGTAAATCAATTAGCCCAATATCTGCTATATTATCAGTATAAAATTTTTACTCTGAATTACTTGCTGATTTTTAAAAAAAGAGACAGGGTCTCGCTGTTACCCAGGCTGGACTCAGACTCCTGGGCTCTAGCTATTCTCCGGCCTCAGCCTCCTGAGTAGCTGGAACTACAGGTGCATCACTATGCTTGGCTTATTGTGAAATATTTTGAAAATTAAAAAATCACATGCACATCAGGAAAGATGATTCTTTGTCCATGAGTTCTTTTCAGTTTTAACATATTGGTATCTCACATAATGATATGGGAAGCAGAATTGCTTAGGTATGTAAAATGGCATTTGGCCATCTGCAAGAAAGAACTAAATCACCTTCCGGCTTTGTAAATAAGTTCTGTTCACAAGCCATTAAGAGGTAACTTGTGGTTTATATCACAGGTGACATCAGGGATGAAGGTAGGGGACGCAAGGGCCTCTCCAGCTGCTGATGGCTGACCTGAGAGACAGAAACCAGGAAATCTTTAATTGTGATGGACATAGAAAACAAACAATCTTTATATTGTAAGCCTAAATCACAAATGCTTTAGTAATGTATGATACATAGTAATAGGAAACAAAAGCAAAACAAAGAAAAAAAATAAAGTCCCATACTTTCCCCTAAAGATCGGCCTTAGACATATGTTTTTCACAGCACTTCCTCTTCTCACTCCCACCTTCCATTCCAGAGCAGCTAATATTGTTTGTTCTTTTATTCCTATGACCACCCATAGGAGAAAGATAATCAGGAAATAGTTTCCCCTGCAGATGGCTGAGTAGCAGAGAGTAATAGCAGTCCCATCAGCATCTTATTTCTGCTTTCATCCAGAAGAGACTGTTTTAGCAACCACTTTGTTAACAATGAAACAAAAGGACAATTGTAAAAAAACAGAAAACAAAACAAAACACTAACTAATAAGTAGGGAAAAAATATCAGTCGCTGTCTCTTTCTTAAAGAGTCCTCTCTATTGAGAAAGGACTCGGCTTTCATGGAGTTTTTATTCTCTTTTGTGAATAGTTTCTACTCTCCAGATCGTAGTATTTGTTAGTAGTTACCTTTCCAACTCCTTCTTGCTCAATAGTACAAAGAATACAAGTCATAGAGATTGCACTTTAATTATAAAAAAGCAAAAGGCCTGTAACTTTCAAAATAGTGTGAGTAATACTGAATTAGGTTGACCAGCTCATTCTCATTTGCCTGGGACTTCCCCGGATTTAGCACTGGAAATCCCATGCCCAGAAAACCTTTGTGGCAAACCAAGATGATTAGTCAAACTAACTGATGTGGTTTCTATACCTACGTAGGAATAGGATTTTCATTGACAACAACAATAATTGAAATAACAATAATTGAAACCTGTCTGCTTACCCAAAACTAACTACTTAATTGTTGTATATGGACACCTTCACAAGAATGTCTTGAGGGAAGCAATAGTATTTTACTTCTATTGCCATACAGAAAGCAAGATGCATTTTTCAACAGGTTAGATATTTTCCCCCAAACCACACAGCTACTAAGAGGTAAATGTAAGATTTGAACCCAAGCAGACTGATTCCATTTGTTCAGCTACTACACCACGCTGCTCTGTTACAATGCTCTCTTTTGACAAAAGCCGTCATAGATGGCTTGTAGTCATAGTCACCATAATGTGTTAATTTCAACTGTGCCTTCCTGGTAAAAGCTGATTCCACCAAAAATGAGGGCCTGAGTCAGAAACCAGCAGTCCAGCGACATTTGTTATGGGAGTTCTCTGCTAATTATGGCTGCTTCTTTACTTTGCACTTGAGGTAAACTGAGTATATTGTTCTTCCTTGCTCATTTATAGCAAGAAAGAGCTCATTTATAGGATCAGAATAGAAAAAGCGTGATTCACTCTTAACAGTATTCACAGCCTCCAGCACTGCCTCCTTAGCAAGCCCAAATGAACACTGCATACTGACTGTGGTTTTGATTATTCCATTTGTGCTTCGTCCCACTGACCCACATGGAGCTGTAGCAGTGTTCACATCATGTGGTTCATTATGTGATTGAATTGAGTGTTCACGATATTTGTAGCCAGGAATACAACATTCCATGTGGTGAGCCAAATGAAGCGATTCTTCTAGTATGAAGTGGGGAAGTTGGTGAGTCTGAAGACAGGAATTTTTTATTTTGATTAAGAGACATGATTTGCTTTTTTGAGGACATGGCCTTGGGCCAGGAATCACTGTTGTAAAACATTTGAAAGGATGAAGACACTTGGATGAAGAATTCAACAGTGCTCTCAATGTGTCCCTGCGTACTACTATTTAGAGAGTGTAATTGGCTCCAGGAGAGAAAAAATATATAACTTTAACAATATAATCTTTAAGCCCCAGGGAAGTGCATTAGCCATGTGCCATATCACATGGGCTGGCATTTCTAGTTCTGTGATTTTTATTTTACACCAAGGTATGCCAGGACCATGAGAGAGAGACTCCAAAATGGTAACATCAGGAAATATAATAGGACATATTTTTAGTTTGGATTGATGAGTCTCTAAGGGAACTAGGCAACCAGTTTACATAAATGCTAAATAATAAGACCTTTTCTGTAAATAGAACATCAGTGTAATAGTATGTAGTTTGTTCAAGCAGCCAGGCTAGGGACTATGTTGAAATTACATTAAAGCAAGATGGGTTCCCTCTGCTTTGCTAAGAGTCAGAAATGCGAAGTAAGAGCCTTTACAGTGGAGACAAATTTACACATTGCTATAGAATTGGATACAAGTGTGTTCTTTTAAAGAACATAATCAATAAAATGTAAAATTAAAAATCGTTTTGAAAAAGTGAATAGAACAAGTTTTTAAGCGCTAAATCAAATTGGGAATTAAATTGCCACTGGACAAGATTTATGAAAGGAAAGTCAGTATAGATGATGGTAAGTAGAGTGACTTTGAACATCACATAGAATATTACAGAAGGAGTCATAATGAAGCACAGTGGGAACACACTGGGGAAGCCATTTTTTATAAGAGTAGTAAATTGCACTTTGGTGGACAGAGAAAAACATAAAATAAATCGCCTTGTTAAACTCCTTTAAACTAACAAACAGGATGTGTGGTGCATGGTACTGTGAAAGCAGGCAAGTGTCCAGTGAAAACAGAAGAGAGGAAATACTGCCCACGTGAAATGAAATACAAGGATCTGGCCGGTTGGAAGTAATGTGTTATTCATATTTGTACCTAACCTGTAATTGCCAATACTGGACACTTTCTATCATTATATCAGTAACACTTGAAACAGGATAGATGATATGCTTAGAAAACCTGGACAGAATTAATATACCTGAGAGATAAATTTTAATATGGAAGAAATATGTGATAGTCTGGAAGCAAGCAGATAAAATAACACACTAGCCAGAAAACTTTTTATACTTTAGTCGCTTGTTCTTTAAAAGCATGTTCATTAGGAATGTTTACTTTTAAGAAGCATCCTCAGTTCCAATGAATAAAATGGGCAGATGGGAAGATCTCTAGATATAGTAAGTAAATTTTCAAAAACCCCACTTTTACCTAAATATTTAGATAATGGAAGAAAATAAGGTTTAATCTATTTTAAAATTATTTATAGAATGGTTTCAACCCTCCATTTCAAGTGTTTAAATCAAACAAATCCTTTGAGCATTTTTGTTTCTCTGATTTACCAAAAAAAAAAAAAATGCTTATTCATCTATAACTCACGGTATCTTTAGTGTTAAGAAGATACTTGATGAGAAACCTTCTCAGGGTAAAATCATGTTTCAATACATGTATATGTTGTGTAATGATCAAATCAGGCTGTGTAGATTATCCATCACCTCATGCATTTACCAATTATTTGTAGTGAGAACATAAAATTATATTCCGTAAATATATATAATTACAATGTGCAATTAAAAAATAATATTTAAAAAGAAACCTTCTCAAGGGAATTGTGTTAGCAAAACATGATGATACGCAGTAAGGATATATGGCATTTTAGCAAGAATTTTATCCATCCATTTGATTGTGAACAAACTTTTGGATCAGAAAGCTCTTTATAATAACTGCAGAGACTAATTTAAAGGAAATATGGTGGTGTTTCGCTTGGTCAAAAAGATGTTGTTCAAAAAAAAAAAGTTCCCATATTTTCAGATTATAGTGGAAACATCATTGAAAGCATGAGAAAGAAGGAAAATGATCAGACCAACTTGGGCTCAGATTCTGGGCCTTTCAGTTATTAGCTAGATCTTTGATAAGTTTTGTAGTGTCTGTGCTTTGTTTCCTTCTACGTACAGTGCTACTGAGCTTTCACATCTGTAGGTTTGTTGTGTTTGTTGATAAGCTGACCAATCACGAAGTGCTGTGAGGTCTGGCAATCCTGACTGCTAGTCTTGAATATGAGACAGCTGGAATATCATCATGCGTTGCATTCGTAAGTACATTCGTGTTCATTACATTCCTGTAAGCCTCCTCTGCTTCATCATGAGATTCTTCGCAGTTTATGTAGCTCCCTACTACCATTCTGATTCCTTTAACTCTGTTCCAGAGTGCAGGCAATGGGTGAGGCCATAGGGAATTTCACGGAGCCAGATCCAGGTCTGCTGACTAGTCATTTTCCCATTTTCAGCCTAGTCCTAAGCATTATCCCACCATACTCTACAATCAAAAGAAGGATTGTCATTCTGAGTAGTACTTAAATCCTAAAAGCTAGATCATTTATGGGATTGAAGGAGGTGGAGGAAAGTATCAGCATTACCTTTCAGTCTGTGCTAAGCTGTATCAATGCATATTAATTTATTCAAAGAAATATATATTGGGCTTTTATTTTCTTCTCATCATGCTAAATGATTCAGAAAAGAAGAAAACATAAGGCCTCTGACCACACAGGGTTTATATAGTCTAGCTGAGAAAAGAGACAATAAAGAAACAAAGAATAATACAACAATAACAACAAGGAAAAAGAAGTGTTGATAGAAATCTTGTTACTCTTTGGAAGATAATTGTTGTTATTTAGGAAATTGTCTTGACGTCTTTTCTGGGGATAAACAGAGGTTTCATATGACATAGCTAAGATGAACTAGGTAAATTCAAAATTGGAAATAACTTGCCTGACATATTAAAGTTAGAATAATTTCAAATTTTGTGGGGCAGATGGGGAAAGAGCAATTTAGGGACCCAAGAGAGAAAAGGAGACAGCATGAGACATCTAATAACACTGCAAGATGCTGGGAAATATTCAGGAGAAAAATTAGCCAGTAGGAATTCTAGAGTGCATCATACAGAGTAAAGGAAAAGGATCTTACCATTGAAATGTGGAGCTTACTTTTCCCGCTCAGTATCCAATTATAGTAACAGCCTTCAGGCATCTACTTGAACTTTTTTCTTCCTTAATGCACATGACATTTGTCTACCACTTGGCAGTCCTTAATCATTGTGTTAGACTTCAACTGCCTTAGAAAAGGCCCATCTGAGTTGGCACTTTTATGGACCCAGTTTTCTTTTGGACTCAATTAAACCAAAGTATGGCACCTCCTCTTTAGGTCCTTAAAACTGCTCATGTTGGCTACCAGTCTCAGTGCCCTTGAGAAGTGTATACCCCTCTGTGCTTTTAATTAAATATTGCTTTTTTTTTTTTGCCTCAGGCAGAACCTATCTTTCTTGACTTCCCTTCAAATAGTTGTTCCCCTCCAATAATGTTTTATTTTGTCTCAAAATTCTTAGAGAAAGTCTTACTAATGAGGAAATGAGATTTGCCCATCATTGGGATGGCATTTTCTATACATATATTTACTATATAGCTACAAGAAATGGAAAATTGATCTCTGACGCTTCCAAAATTTCTTAATATTTCAAAATCTCCCCAACTCTTTGACCAATGTTTACATGCATGGTATTATGACAAAATTCAAAGAATGCAAATTTCATAACTCTTATATAGATTTTAAAAACCTATAAAATCACATTATTCATTATTAAAGCAAAGATTATTAAAGCCCTCAAGATCTGCAAAGTCAATTTTGAGAATGTTACTTAGCCTATATTTTACATTTAAACATCTCAAACATATTTGAGATTTGGAGAGAAATATATCTCAAAATTTTTACACAATTTTGAAAGTCAGGAACTAAATTCTAGTTATGTAATACATACAAAAAAGGGTAACCCTAGAAGACTAAATCATTCGGAGTCATCACAAATGTACGTGCTACACAGGTATGATATGGGATGATTGAAATCACACAACAAGAAAGCCCTGATCTATAATGCAGTGTGAGGGAAAGTTTCTCTGAAGAAGTAAATTTTAAACAGGGACTCTTACATTACCATTAGAACTAAGAATTAATCCAGGTGAATGAAGTGTGAGTGGAGGCAGTGGGGTGGGAGAAAATGTTTCATCTGAGGTGATAGGATGGGAAAAAGACTTTGAGGGAGAAAGAGAACAGTATGTAATTGGGGAAAAGAAATAAGGCAGTTTGTAGTCAAAGGCTGGAGTGATACACAGGGGCCAGATTTTAGTCTGGATGATTATGCTAAGAGATTTTGCCTGTATCCTAAGAGAAATGAGATGACATTGAAGAGTTCTGAACATAAAACTGGCTTAAATGAAGTATTGGAAAGTAGTAAGAATTTCAGTAAGAAACATCATGGTGGTCAGTTAGAAGGCTGTTTCCACAGACTGAAATCAGGAACAAAAATGCCTTGAAATGGGACAGCACAGAGAAGCTGAAGGATTTGAGGGATGGTGAAAAGATTTCAGATGAAATTGAAAGGTAGAATCATCAGATTTTGGTGACTCTGTAAAGTGAGAGGAAATGAGAGATCAAAGACAACACCTCACTTTCTAGTAAGAGCAACTGGATGAATCATCAAAAGTGAAAGGGAAACTGAAGTGTTAGATATATAAATACACTGTTAAAATTTTTGTTGTCCCATAGTAATGTGGACAAGGTCCTTAGTCATCAATTTCACTTTCCATGAGTTTATAAAATTCCCCAGATTTAAACTACAATATTGTTACCAACCCCTGATGTTACATTCTTTGGTTGCAAATAATAGAAACTACTCAACGTACTTCAAGTAAGGGGAGTTTTATTATACAGATTTATAGAGAAATGAGAAAAATAGGTTTCTAAGTCATTGTGGTTAGGCTTCACAGAAATCTGGGTAAACATGCTTTTAGGTACTTAAACTTTGCTCATGTTGGACACCAGCCTGAGTGTCTTTTAAAGGAAGAAGAGGACTGGTGTCCAGAAAACACTTGAAGAAATGGAAGCCCATTTAGGAATCCAGTGCTGCTTTTTCAATAAGTTGTTGTTATTATTTTGGCCTTCCTTCAGTCAATAAAGATCAGCCATTCTTTTCATCTCTATGTTTATTCTTCCTCTTTCAATTTCCTAGTTGACTCTTGAGTTTCCCTACTCACTGACTCTCTCAGAGTTCTCAATTCTAATCCCTGAGAGATTCACTGTGGTAGCTGTTGAGTGACACTAATGCTAGGCTGCCTCACAAGCTGATTGTCTGCCTTTAGATCGGTTATCACTCCATCATAAACTCTCCCTAACCCAGTGCCTCTTACTGGAGGGCTTACATATATAATCAGAGCACAACCACTTTTGTTTAATAGATTTTATGATATGCTTCCTTTGGCAGGGACATTGGAAGCGGCAGTCCCTCTCAAAAGATATCTATGGGCAAGACAAGCACCACAAAGCTAGAATATTCTGATCCAGCATTTTCTAATTTTATGTATTTTCTGTTAAATTTTATATGTTTTAAGTTTTTTTTTTCCTCCAAGGAATGAATGAACAAGTAGACTCAGGCTGACCTTGAAAAACTCCATCACATCAAAATACTGAAATAGGAGAGTAGTAGATTTAAAATTAGGCTCAGATATAAATAGAGATGCAAACAAATGGTGCCTATAATCCCTCCAAGGTGGGCAACAGCAACGAAGAAATACCACTACCAAGAGTTCTAAGAGACTGGCCTCACAGGAGACCCCTTTTGTTCCTACAGTCATCTTAATTTATCATTGCATATCACGAAAAAAAAAAAGGGAATAGCAGTTATTTCCTGCCTCTTTCTTTGCTTTGAAAAGCATGAGGTGTCCTGGTGAGCTCAGCATATTCTGAAGATGACGACAAAATTTCTTTGTAACAGCTAATGATTTCAATAAAACGATCTGGTTAAAAGGCTGCAGTTAGTACAAATGGGTTGGAAGGGTCACATTTCAAAAATGTTTTTCTCGCTCTTTTTTTCCACCACCCTTCCTTCCTTCCTTCCTTCCTTCCTTCCTTCCTTCCTTCCTTCCTTCCTTTCTTTTTCTTTCTTTCTTTTCTTTCTTTCTTTCTTTCTTTCCTTCTTTCCTTCTTTCTTTCTTTTTCTTTTTCAATGTCCACATTTTTGAACATCCTGAGCTCTTTGCATGTAAATCTGTGTGGGTGGATGTGATGAGAAGCAGTTGAATAAACTTCCCTTGGAGCCGCTAAAGCTCTTGTAGAGGCTAACAGAGGGCAGGAGCCACAAATGGTTCAGAGTTAGCAAGAGATCTCTGAGAGCTGATTTTTATTCATTGGGTTTCCCTTCCCCAAAATACAATATGAAATATTTTCTTTAGAAAAACAGAGAGTCCCATTAGGGTTTATTACGGAATTATGGTCTTCCGTATTTCATAACCTGTATGTGTAATCACTAAACTGTAGATTTACTCTTATTCTTTTTTATGTAGCAGTAAATACAACTGAAAGCATTTAAGACACTTTGTAGTACCTAAATTTATAATATTTAGAATCTTATTGTTTAGCTGTATGGCTTTGTATCTGTTTTTGAGTCAAATCATTTACATGTTTGTGTGAAAATTAATTTTACATCCTAGGAAACAGAGAATTCAGTGCCTTGTTTCCAAGTATAAATTATCCAAATAGATAGGCATATAAAAGGAGAAATGGATAGATAGGAGTGTAAGTTCAGGCTATAAATATAACTCAGTAAATTGATTCTATCTCATAAACTCAAGACTTGAAAAAAATTAAGTATGACCTAAAAGAAACAGAAGTTGATAAAGATTCTATGAAGATTGAAAAAAGAATATTTATTTGATATATTTCATTATTAAAAACTTGTTTCTATAGTTCCTTGTACATAACCGTCATTGAAACCGCATTACTTTTCTCCTTTTACTACTTTCCCTTCATTCTCTGTAGTTTATATTGGGGTAAATTTTCCAACATGTTTTCTAATTGCTACCATACATGTCAGTTTTGGTAGTTTAAAATATGCTGGTATTACATCCACTTACATAATGGAGGTGAAGTTGACTATGTGTAATTCCTATGTATACATACTGTTTACTTGTTACTTTTCTTACCCAGATAAACTTGGGCCTTTCTAAGACAAATGCTTGGACTTTGCAGACAATGCTGAAAACAAATAACATTAGTATAAGAAAACAAGACTATGACAAGATAAATTTCTGAAGTCAGGAAATAGAACAGCAAAAATATATTTACTTGGGTTTTTGTTGGTGCATGACATAATTCATACAGTTATTTGTTTTCTTGAAACTCAGGGATTTTTACAGGGTAATGTGATGCAGACAACTGAGTTGAATGGGGGTACTGGAATTAAGGGAGGGGGCAGTTTATATAAGGTTAAATTCCATTAAAATTGGTGCTATTTTTTGAGAACACTAAATTAACATTTTCTTTTCTGCTTATTATTTTTTGGTTTATCACCTGAAAATCATAATGTTCATTTGATCAAAGAGAAGAAAAGTAATACATGTTTGTTTATAGAAAATTGAAAGTGAATCTTTTTTCTGATGTGAGTGCATAAAATTTGCAGAATTATTTAAAAATTGGCCCTATGCATTTCTTTTAACATTATTACACATTGCATTTTAAAGTATCAGTTCTCAATATTTAAGTTGCTTTCAGTAGAAAAACCTAGGGGGATTCTGGTGGCTCAAATAACATTTAAAACCCCCCATATGGAATGGCTTCATGGATTAAACATCTGCTTCATATTGTGAAAGTATTTGATTTAGATTCTGATGTTATTAGATTGTTGGTGGATTTTTTAAACTTCCATACAGGTTAATTCTTACTAATTTTAATATAAAGATATCTAAACAATCTGGTTTCAACTGTAAAATTATGAGCACAATGAGTGAGCATTTTATACCTAGGTTTAGACTTTCTCCTTGAGGCTAAGTATATGTCTGTAAAATGTATAACATATAATTAGATGGCTATTTTCTCTTCATTTATTATATCTGTTTTGAGGTCACTTACTGATAATAACATTCATTATATAAAATGAAATCATGAAGAATAAAATAAGCATCTCTACAATGTCTTTAATCAGATTTTGAGGTCATATATGACTTAACATGAAAAGTAGATAATGTATAATTGAACTAAATGCTTTAGTATCTAGGCTGAGCTAAATTAATACTTAGGAGAAGATCATATTCAGGTGTAGGTAAAAGGCGTATAGTACTTACTATTGTTTGGTGATCAAATTGATTTTTATTAACAATATGCCTTGTTTGGCATGTCCAACATTCCTCTCTCTTACCCTAACTTTGTGTAGACATGGTAGAGCTGCTTATTATATTCCCCTCCCTACATTATCTACTCCTTGTCCCAATATGTAAGCTACTTGAGAGCTTCCTAAGGTGGGAATCATTATTGCCATTGACAAACAAGGGATGCCAAGCAAAAAGAGTTTGGGAGAAGACGGGAGATTGAGTTGTTGTCCTTGTTTTCCAAATCTTCCTGACTCTATTTCCCTCTCTAGTTCCTGACTCCATACCTTTGTCACACTAACTTTAATTATTGAGACCAATAAATTTTAGAGGACTTCTTGGTTCTGTAAGAAAGAGCTAATCTTTGATCCAAAATTGCCTGTCTAAAATCAAAGCAGTGAGAGCATATAGCACTACTAAAATAGGCCTTTCTGTTGGTGGATATTAAACCAGGATGGCGGAGTCACATTAGCACCTACTGCATAAACCTTCCTATCCAAATAAAGGGTGGGCACAGGACCCAGGCTAGACTAAGTGACAGTGCCATCCCTATGCCCAAGATGATTCGTTTTTTAGAAAATGTGGCTGAAGGCAAACATTAAGAATCCTCCCCAAAATTTGTTACATGGATGCTGGGGACCCACGAGTTCCTCTTTTTCTGTGGCATTGACAATTATAAGAATCACAAAAGACATAAGCAGGAAGTATATGTTGTTGTCATTTCAATTAATAAAAAGCTGTCTTTCTGTCAGAAGAAATAATCCGTAAACAGAAACTGGGTTGAGACATTATTTCAGTCCTTGAATCTGCTGTACTTGAAGTTAGTCTACTAAATTTTTAGTCACATTAGGAAAAATAATGTCCTATTTCTGTGAAAACGTAGTTTGAAATGTGTGGCTATCATTGGAAGTTGAAAAATTTCTGTTTACCACGTGTAACAAAAATCACATCAAATTATGTTTGCAAATGTATATTTGCATGGTGATGTATGGTGATCTTAATGATCGGTATAAATATGGTTGATTTATATACTCAGTTTAATGCTTTCAGTATTGTAGATATCTAAACTTAACTGCCTCATTTGTTAGGCAAGTGAAGCTCTTGTTGGAGATCAAAACCAATGGAGTTTATTAAAGAAATGCTCAGCTGTTTTTTATTATTGTGTCTGGGGTTGAGATGCTATTAATCTCCATGGTTTACTACTTAGAGAAAGATATTGTCCTTAAAAATGCAATCCCAAGATTCTCTGGCCCACAACACAGCAGATAGTACCCAGAGAGGCACATGATGGTTTTAATCGGTAGAGGGGCTAACAGGAAAAACTCTTGAAGGTACAGAGATGAATACAAAAAACGAACACGTAAGTTGATTATTTGAGGGGGCAAAAATTGTTCTGTTAATGATATCTGCCATTTTCATTGTGCTCACTTTCTTGTTTTCTTTAGCTTTCATCTTTCTTCTAGAGCAGTTAACAACCATTGTGTACTTTTACAAGAAAAATGACTTCGAAGACTGGCTAACAAAGATTTCAGTTTTTGTGTTAACTACAACTTTCCCAGGAAGGGAAAAAGCCAAAAATTTTAACTGAACATAAACTGGTGTTTCTTTTTCTTCCCTCTAAGCATATTCAGAGTCCACACCATTTCTAATGCACCACTGGGGCAGAATGTGTAATGACTAACGGCCTGGCAGAGACCCAGGTGACATGTGAACACTGTGCCTTGGCCACAGCCAGTTAGCCGGGAGCAGACGCCAAAGTTTATTGTCTTTGCAGTTTCCTGGCCTTCGCCAGTAAGAGAAGTCATGGCTCTCAACAGACTTTTTAGCTAGGCTATTCATGAATTGCATATTTCTTGGCATTTTACAGCAAGAAGTGTAATTGTATGTAAGTCAGTGGCCAGAGAAGACTCACTCATAATGCAATTAGGAGAGAGTCTCATTATTTTATGGTTATGTTATGCTGATAAACAGTTAATGTATCCCTCTGTTTGTCATTATATTTTTGCTTACAAACAGACTCAGGGACAGGGAAAGGTATTTATAAACTCTGCTGTGTGTCCTGAAGTTACCATGCCATAGGAGGAGAATGCTGGGGACTCAAGGGTCTGGGTGTCTGAAGAAAAGTTTCATGGTGGAACCTTCTTTACTCGTCTCGTTTTTGGCCTTTTGAGATTATTTAACAGTTGTCAGGCACAGGTGGGGGAAAAAAGTCTTGTTCTGACCTACTTTCAGTTCATTGTCTTTAATCATTACTACTATGGAGAGGTCTCTTTTCCAGCTTAGTTCCTCAGCTAGACATTGGGGAGAAAATGTCCCTTGGGCACATGTACTAGCTAATTCCTGCTCTAGTCTTCCAGGTTTCAAACTTCCCTACCTATCTTGGCAACAGACCTAGAATAAGGCTGCCCAAAGTTCGTTTAGGTGCAATAGGGATTATGGCAGTTCACATTCAGGATTCACTTTTAAGAACATAGGACGCCTTGTAATAGAATTTAAAAGTCTAGTAGAGTCATTTAGGATTCTAGAAGTCTTGTAATTTTTTTTTTCTTTCCCACATAGGCATTTAGGTGCTATTGTTTGGAGTTTTGAAAGACTTATTTGTAAAATGCACTACTTTCACCTGAAATTGATCTAGGTAATCCCCATTTTGTTAAATCATCAATAAGACCCAGCTGAAGATAATGGTAAATAGAGACAAGAGAGAAACATTGCATATTTGTTTACTGTCAATGGGAAATTTGACGTCAATAATTCCCCAAGAGGCTCCAGAATCTTACCCTAAGCCTCCTAATCACATCTCATGATAGTTGAAAGATATATCCTTATGACTTTTTAAATTTATCCTCTACAATGATGACATCAGAGCAGACCTACAACCAAACTCCATGCTTGATAGCAAAGCCCAATTTTTTCAATGTTTCTGCACTGCTAAGGGGATGGCTCTATTTATTTCAGTAATAAAATATTCCTAGGCTTACGTTTTTTCTAAATAAGGAGTTGACAGAAGTCTGGTTTGGCACCATGTTAATCTTCATCTTTGGTCCTCTGTTTTGCTTTTTTTGTGTTTTTAGATAAAAAAAAATTACATCTTTTTTGAGGATCCCTGAAGAATTTCCTGACCTTTACCACAAAGGTCAGTGGCTACACCTAGAAAAGTGCCAATTTGGGTGTAAGACAACTGTACCTAAATGGAAATAGGAAGTTTATTTTGTTTTGTTTTTTCTCAGCCAAGGACAAGATTCTTAATCCTGTTCATTTACTCTATAGGGGAACTCTTGGGTTCTGTGAAGCTCATCACAACTTAGATTTGTGATGAAAATGAAAAGTAATGGGCATTTCTTTGGTTCCCTTCATCACCGAGTTTATCCAGGCTTATATTCTCTTATCTTGGAAACTCGATGTAATTCATAACCCCCTTAAACAAGCAAAGGATGCCAAGCAGGAAGAGTTTGGGAGAAGATGGGAGAGTTGTGGTCCTTCTTTTCCAAATCTTCCTTACTCCTCCTATATACAGTGAGAGCATATAGCACTACTAAAGTAGGTCTTTCTGTTGGCAGATATTAAAACAGGATGGCAGAGTCACATTCACCATAAACTCCTCTCATCCAAGTAAAGAGTGGGCACAGCACCCAGGCTAGACTAAGTGACAGTGCCATCCCTATGCCCAAGGTGATTCATAATAGAAAATAATGCAAATAGCAATTAACATGTTTGAACCTGTAGGTCTTAAGAAGATGTCTAAATAATACATAGATCTTTATATGTGTATAAATATGATAAAATGAATATCATAAGTATAAATATTAAAAAGTTGAAAAATGAATAAAATATAAAAAAGGAATAAAATAATAAATTAAATGTGGAAATTAATGCAATAGATAATATTAAAAAATAGTGAATAAAACCAATCTGTTTTCTATAAAGTCCAGTGAAATAAAATTCTGGAAAAAATAAGAATGCCCACTGTCAACATCACATCTAATATGCTATTGAAGATCCTCAGTGATGCAATGAGTTAAGAAAAAAAATTACATACTATAAAAGTGTGTGTATCAGAAATGTCAATATTTTATATATAAACATAAATATATTGTATTAGGGTTCTCTTAGAGGGAGTTTACTAAATGTTACTTACATAATCACAAGGTCCCACAATAGACCATCTGCAAGCTGAGGAGCAAGGAGAGCCAGTCTGAGTCCCAAAACTGAAGAACGTGGAGTCCGATGTTCGAGGGCAGGAAGCATCCAGCATGGGAGAAAGTTGCAGGCTGGCAGGCTAGGCCCATCTCTCTTTTTCATGTTTTTCTGCCTGCTTTATATTTGCTTCCAACTAATTAGATTGTGCCCACCAGATTAAGGGTGGATCTACCTTCCTGAGCCCACTGACTCAAATGTTAATCTCTTTTGGCAACACCCACACAGAAACACCAGGATCAATACTTTGCATCCATTCAAGCTGACACTCAGTATTAACCATCACACACACACACACACACACACACACACACACACACACATTCAGGTGTAGGTATATGTGCGCGCACACACACACATATACACATACAGACATATACACATATATCTAAATGGGAGAAAAATGATATTATTTGCAAGCAATATAGTTTTATACTAAGAAGATGCAAGAAAAATAATGGAAAAACTACTAGAACTAATAAGACAGTTCAGAAGGGTGACTGAATAGAAGACTAACACATGAAAATCAGTAATTTCCTTATTCATGGGCAATAACTAATTATAAAATATTATGCTAAAAGATCATCCAATTCACAAACATTATAAATGGGTTATACATAAGTATAGCAGGAACTGTAGAAAGCCATATGAATAAAAGTGTGAATTACTGCAAAAGGAGTCACCATAAATATCTAAAAAAAGATTACCATATCATGATCTATAGAAGACTTGAATCATGAAGATGTTAATTCTTGAGAAAACAATCACCAAATTTAATGTAACTCAATAAAAATTTTAGCAGTATTTTTCATGTACAATGACAATCTAATTTTTATGTTTATATAAAATACATAAAATAACCAAGAAAATTCTGAAAAGAAACAGGTATCAATGTTAGAATTTTCTCTGAGTACTTCTATATTCTATGAGTCATGAACAGATATTATTTATGTATTACTTGTATAATTTAACAAATGTTATGAATAAATGGAAAAATCTAAGAAAGGAGCGTGAAGACTTGGAGTATGAGAATGATATTTCAGTCACAAGAAGCAGTAGATAACCAACCCTGTGGTGAGAAAATAAAAATTAAACTAACAGGGTAGAAAAGACAGTTTGGTAGACAAAGATAAAGATTCCAGTTTGAAGGTTGTCATGTATGGTGGGAGGTGAGGGAAGTACTAATAAGTTATAATCTGATGAAATGAACAATGTCTGCGGTGGTGTGGCAGAAATATCTGGAGAGGAAGATTATTTAAGGGAAGGTATTTAATGCATACATCATTGAACATATATACTGAACATTACCTAAAAATCATTCCTAAAAAATGAGGCAAGGTAAGGACTCTGGAAGGTAGGGGGAACAAAGAAAGGGGGAAAAAACTGAATACACTGTCACTTAAGAATATTATATTGGCTTGTCAAATTCTTCATTTGGGTATGTGGGAAGGAAGTTCATTTTTAATTTTCTTTTTTCACATTTAAAATTTTGAGATAATTTTAGATTCACATGCAGTTATAAGAAATATTAGTCTGTTCTCATGCTGCTAATAAAGACACATCCGAGACTGGGTAATTTATAAAAGAAAGACGTTTAATGGACTTATAGTTCCACATGGCTGGGGAGGCCTCAGAAGGTGAAGGAGGAGCAAAGGCATGTCTTACACGGCAGCAGTCAAGAGAGCGTTTGCAGGGGAACTGCTCTTTATAAAACTATCAGATCTCATGAGACTTATTCACTGTCATGAGAACTGCACAGGAAAAACACATCCCTATGACTCAATTACTTCCCTTCAAGTTTCCTCTCATGACATGTGGGAATTATGGGAGCTACAATTCAAGATCAGATTTGGGTTGGGACACAGCCAAACTGTATCAGATCCCATATAACCATGACTTAGTTTCCACCAATAATGACATCTTGTAAAACTACAGTATAATATTGTAACCAGAATATTGATATCTGTACAATCAAGACACAGAACATCTCCATTGCCACAAGGATCCCTCATTTTGCCTTTTTACAGCCACACTCCCTTCTTCCTGCATCCAGCTCTCCCTTAACCCCTTAAAATCACTAATTTCTTCATTATTTCTGTAATTTCTTAATTTTAGGGATGTTATGTAAGTGAAACCATGAAGTATGTGTGACCTTCTGGAAATGGCTTTTTTCACTTTGCATAATTCTGATATTCATCCAGGTTATTGAGTATACCAATAATTTGTTCCTTTTTATTGCAGAGTAGTTATGTAGTATGTCTTCATTTTTTCCCTAAAGGCTTAATAGTTTTACATTTTACATTTCAATCCAAGTGTATGATCCAGTGTTAGTTAATTTTTGTATAAGGTATATGATATGTCAACATTCTGTTTTGTGTGTGTGTGTGTGTGTGTGTGTTTGATTTTGCCATGGATACTCATTTTCTCCAGCTTCATTTGTTGAAAAAGATACCTCTCCTTCATGGACTTGAATTTGGATCATTGCCAAAAATCAGTTGGACATGTTTGTGTGGATCTATTTCTGGGTTCCCTATGCTGTTCCATTGATTTTATGTTTATTCCTCTGCCAACTACCAGTCTTAATTACTATAGCTATTTAATGAGCCTTGAAGTCAGGTAGATTGATTTCTATGACTATTCTTCTTATTTCATAATTAACTCTTCTAGTTCTTTTGCCTTTCTATATAAATTTTAGAATAATCTTATCTATATAGTCATACCTGAACAATGTGGTGATTGGGGCACCAAGCCCTCATGCAGTCGAAAATTTCTGTGTAACTTTTCACTCCCCCAAAACTTAACCACTAAATAGCCTACTGTTGACCAGAAGCCTTACTGATAACATAAACAGTCTATTAACACATATTTTGTATATATACTTTGTATATATAAATATATTTTATACATATAATATATATATATATCTTGAGACAGGGTCTCTGTCACCCAGGCTGGAGAGCAGTGGTGCGATCTTGGCTCACTGCAACCTCTGCCTCCTGGGTTCAAGTGGTTTTCCTGCCTCAGCCTCCCTAGTAGCTGGGATTACAGGTACTCACCACTGTGCCCAGCTAATTTTTGTGTTTTTGCAGAGACAGGGTTTCACCATGTTGGCTAAGCTGGTCTCAAACTCGTGATCTCCTGTGATCCACCTGCCTCGGCCTCCCAAAGTGCTTGGATTACAGGTATGAGCCACTGTGCCCAGCCCATACTATATTCTTAAATAAAATTAGCGAGAGAAACTAAAATGTTATTGAGAAAATTGTAAGGAAGAGAAAGTATGTTTACTATTTATTAAGTGGAAGTGGAGCATCATAAAGATTCATCCTCATCCTCTTCACGATGAGTTGACTAAAGAGGAGAAAAAGGAAGAGGAGTTGATTTTGCTGTCTTAGGGTGGCAGAAGTGGAAGATAATCTGTATAAGTGGACCTGTCTAGTTCAAACTTCTGTTCAAAGATGTAACTGTATATGCAAAATTAATGTTGGGATTTGGATAGGAAATGCATTAAAGCTGCATGTTAATTTAGGAAGAACTGACATCTTTAATATGTTCAACTTCCAATCCATGAATATAACATGTTTTTCCATTGATGTAGGTATTCTCTGATTTATGAACATTTTGTGTTTTCATCATACAAGTACTGTATATGTTGTGTTAGATTAACACCTATGGGTGGGAGGTATCTTGAGACTTTCTACATAATTAATCATGTCATTATTATTGATTCGAATTTTTATCTGTTTTCAAATGTTTGCACTTAATGCTATAAATTTCCATTCAGCACTGCTTTTCTGTGTCCTACAAATTTTGATATATTGTATTTTCATTTTCATTCAGCTTAATCTATATTTCAAGTTGATTATGGCACTCCCTTTTTCACTTTTAGATTATTTAGAAGTATCTTGTTTAGTTTCCAAGTGTTGGGAGATCTTCCTGTTATCTTTTTGTTAACTCATTTCTAATTTGATTCTATTGTGGTAGAAGAATATACATATGATTTCAATGCTTTTAAGTGTATTCGGGTTTGTTTTGTGGCTGAGGATACAGTTTTCTTGGTATATATTCTGTGGGCTCTTGAAAGGAATGAGCATTCTGCTATTGTTGAGTGGAGTGGTCTCTAAGTGTTCATTAGATCCTGTTGGATGATGGGGTTATTGAGTTCTTATATATTCTTGCCAGTTTTCTGTCTGGTTATTCTATCCGTTGACAGACTAGTGTTAAAGTCTCCAATTCTAATTGTGGATTCAACTATGTCTCCTTTCAGTTCTATCATATTTTGTTTTGTATAACTTACAGTTCTGTTGTTTAGTGCACACACTTCTATTGATTGTTCACTCAGTTTTATAACTCTCTGGTTCTTGCTATGAAGAATGATTTTTTTATTGAAAGCTGGCCAGGCATGGTAGCTCATACCTATAATCCCAGTACTCTGGGAGGCCAAGGCAGGTGGGTCACTTGAGGTTGGGAGTTCGAGACCAGCCTGACCAACATGGTGAAACCCTGTCTCTACTAAAAATACAAAAAAAATTAGCCAGGTATGGTAGCACATCCCTGTAATCCCAGCTACTCAGGAGGCTAAGGCTTGAGAATTGCTTGAACCTGGGAGGCAGAGGTTGCAGTGAGCCAAGACGGTGCAACTGCACTCCAGTCTGGGTGAGAGAGAGAGACACCATCTCAAAAAAGAAAGAAAAAAAAAAAGAAACCTGGAAACTCTGGATCTTATTTAAACCTCCTGGTTTAGCTGGCTGTTTCTGACATGGCTCTTATTTAAACCTTCTGGTTTAGCTGGCTGTTTATGACATAGCTCCAGTGGGGGATGTGAAATGGAGTATCCTGCATCATCACTGCCATATGGAAGTAGCAGTCCAGGTTCCTATTGGTCTCAGTTAACACCTCATTTCCGCTGTGCAGACATAGGGAATTCCTCATTTGTACTGTGCAGACATGGGAGTTGCAACTCCCCATAGTTGTCCACTAATACCTTCTAAGCTGGGAGGAGAAGGGGCACATTTAGGGGTTATTCCTACTACTCTTCACTTGACTTCTACTGACACCACAGGGTTGGGGTATAGCCTGGTGGAGATGAAAATTCCAACTTTCCATTCAGCCTTCTCTGAATAGAAAGAGGAGGGGAAAATGGGGATTGGACACCTTGTTATAGCTTGAGGAGGGTGGAAGTCTAAACTCTCTAACTAGCCTTTCTTGATGTTGGTAGGAACGAGATTGTGGCTTTATTTTTTTATTGTATTTGTTGTGGTTTTCTGTCTGTCTTGTTAGGCTACCTATCCTGGCCCTTTGGATAGAGAAGCAAGCTTTCCTTGGGGCTGTTTATTGTCTGTGCTCCTTGGTGTTTCCAGGATACCATCTTCTTCAGCTCCTAGTCTTGGATATATGAGGCTACTGTATCATTCTTAGAGTCCTGGCCTGCCTTCCTCTCTGCATGTTTCAGAATCTTCTTAATGTGGTTTGTATATAGTATTCACGAATTTTAGTTTACTTAGTAAGAGAGATCAGGAAAAAGTAGTGCTTTTTGAAGGGAGCTGGCCCCTATTAATGATCCTTCCTCAGGGAGAAAGGGCTGGTTATGATCTGGCCCCTGATAAACCTCTCCACAAGCTTCTTGCCACAATTACTTCACCCATGTCTGACTAACAACAACCTGTTTAACCCCAAGCATCTTCTAGGAAGAGACCATACGTCATGCCAGACTCTTTGGTGGTTTTGTGCTTTGGCCAAAAACACTAAGAACAAATATCTAGAGTTAGACCACCCAAGATATTTTCACTTCTGTGGTTAATCATCTTTGAATTCAGGTTTCTTGGGGTGAAAAGGTTATTCATATTCCAAATATCAACATTTTATGTTCTTATCAACATGTCAATGCTGCACACACTGGGCTCTCACATGTACCTTGGAAATTTGTACCCCAACAATACCATTCTCATGTTAACTAAATTGAACGATTTGCCTGTTTTCACCTTGGTTCGAATTATTTCCACTGACTTTTATTTACTGGGGAATAAATGTCAAAATGTTTTGGGTATATGGTAGTCTCAGTCAGTTGGATGCCTTGCATATCAAACTTTAGGAAAGGAACTGATCAAAATGAAGGCTGCACCACGGTGGAAAAATTCCTCTGTCTATAATTTACATTGACTTAGTGAGTCTTTATAGAGCTCCATTCCTATTTGGTTCCAGATGAATTGTAGTTCTCTGTGAACCAAGAAACATATATAATTTATAGTCTGTTTTGGCTTGCTTTGATAAAGAATATGTTATCTTCATTCTTAAGAAGATACAGGCTGCATAACATGATGCGATTGTTTATGGAGGCAAGAAACTTTGTTTCAGTCCTTACCTTACAGAATCTGCTTTTCTAATTGTGTTTGGAAACTGATGTTTATCTATTCAAATTACCTTAAAAGGGATCCTGGCAATCTTGTTGGAATTAAGTTAGCTTTAAGAAAACGCAAGGAGAAATCCTATCTTGTTTTTGGCGTAACTGACATATTTTTATTTCAATTCAGCTATTTTAAACACAGGTACTTAACTATGTTATTAAATAATAAATGACCCTGTTTGAAATAAATATTAATATACAACTTATAACAGTAAAAGTACCCCACCTCAAGTCTCACTTCTCAGACTGCTACTTCCAACACTTTTAATTGGGATTTTCAGAGTTAATAGAATTCTGAAACTTTTCTCAAAATAGTTACGCACAATAGGTTGTCAGTGAGTTTCATTCCCCGCCCCCACCATGACATCTCTCCTGGAGCCCAATCATTCTTGTCCTGGGACATCCCTTCCAATTACCCTGGAATTCTGTTCCTTAATCCATATCCCCTGAAGGCTGAATCTTCTTTGTTGGTTTATACACTTTATTTTAGCAGTCCACATGCTCCAGTAGCTCAGCAAGACTTCATACCAGATACAGGGTTTTTTATTTTTTTATTTTTTTAATTGTAGTTTTCTTGAGTATCTTGGTTTAGGTTAGAAATAATTTTTTTTCTCACAATTTCAAAGGCATCTTTCTTGTCAGCACCTGAAATAGTACCTGGTGCAGAACAGGCACTCAATAAATCATTGTTGAATGAATTATTTTCTAGCTTACAGTGTTGCTGTCTTAAAAAGCCAATTCCATAAGCCATTTTAATGACTACTCTTTTATATGTTAGCCTGTTATTCTGTCGGGGACCCTAGCATCTCCTCTTTATCTCCAGATATCTGATATTTTACAATGATTTGCATGAGTATAGATTTTAAAAAACTATTCTGCTATGCATTCAGTGGGCCTTTTAATACAGTAATGTGTGGTTTTTTAAATTATGGAAAATTAATATTTGTTTTCATTCCTTTTTTTATTACCTTTCCTTAGTCTCTGTTTTTAAAATTTTTAAGAGTAAATATGGAACTTCTTGAATAGTTTCTAAAATTTTTTATTCCTTTTCTCATACTTTCTATCACTTTGACATTTGTTTCATCTTTCTGACCAATATTTCCCTTTTTATATTTTAATCCTCTGTTTCACTTTCAAAATACCCTCATCATTTTTTAACTTACCAAGAACTCTTTCTTGTATTAGATGTCAGTTAGGTGGTCGGTTATATGAGTAAAAAATTCTGGAGCAACTTCTGGGCTGGGAATATGCATTTGGGAATTGTCCACTTAGGTGGAATTTAAAGCCATGAGACTAAATGGGGTCACCAAGAAGGTAAGTAGAAGATAAGAAGAAAAGAAGTCCAAGGACAAAGACTAAGGTATTTAAGCTTTTTAGAGTTCAGATCGATGAGAGAAAAAACAGGGAAAAGATCAGTGAAGGAAGGAGAAGGAAACACATGAGTGTGTGATATCCATTATCTGTGACAAATGCCACTCATAGGTCAAATGAGATGAACACTGAGAAGTGACTACTGGATTTAGCAGCAAAGAGGTCATTGGGTCATTCGTGTTCTTTAAAAAATGCCATTTAGATAGAACAATGAGGAGAAAAGCCTGAGTGTAGCATGATGAGGAATGAGCAGGAAAATGGGTATTATAGCAGAGGTTGTAGTCCACTCATTTTGCCACACTGTAAAGCAGAAATGAAGCTATGGGACTGGAATACAGTATGATATATACAGATGTTTTTCTGGAAGACTAAATAAACAAATGCTCCCTGGGGAATGGCAGTACCTAGCAAATACTGTAAAAACAAAGAGACTCCCAGGTATGAAGAGCTTTAAGAGATGAGACACAGCATAAGATTTATGTAATGAGAAGTCTTCATAAAAAATACAATATTGATTATAATGATTGTATCTAAATTCATAACGTTTGCTCTACAGCAAGCTCATGCAAAATAGAAAGTGAATTTGGATATCCTAGTTTCTGATGTGTTTCTCATTAAACTCAACTACTATTAATCAATATTTAATTATCCTGACTTTTCACTCAGGATATAATCTACAATTTTCTGATACAAAGTGCTTTCAGGTGTTGAAAGAGCAATTCCTTAGTTGACAAACCCTTGTCTTGAATGTGTATGGAGTGCTGCAGTTCTTATGTAAGCCACCTACTCCCACAATAATCTGTCTCAAGCTGCTTTCTTCGGCTCTTTCAATATTTGACCTTGATTGTTCAGATCAGCAACAGAAGAGGCTACTCATTTTCTTAGGAATATGCGTACCCAGATTGTCATGATTTCTTTGTATCTTTTTGAGGAACAGTCTTTACTGAGCTTTTGTAACATTTTATTTGAACCAGAAGAAACCGCTTATTAAAAGAACAGAATTTTCTCCCATGGAAAATTTTAGGGCCTAAAGTCAACATAGCAGAAGCGTTTTTAAAGCAGGCCTTCCTTTCACAGGGGAGACCTCAGGAGGATGTGATAAGAGGTATGATAATAGAGTTGATCGAGTTACTGAAAGTCTCCGAGTTTCCCATTGAAGTAAAAGATAATAGCATGTTAGCAAGCGTGGTCTCAAACCCTCTTGTCTTCTCAGTCTGTGTACTTTGCGTAGGTGAGACCTTGATTTCAGTGTCTACTAATACCCAGATTGGTCTCAGACTTATACCTCTATCCGCAGTTTCCTCTGACATGCAGCTTTACTGTGCATAAATTTGAAACACTTTAAAGTCTTCCCTTAATGACATCTGCAAAGCTTCATGCCATCATCTGCTGCCTACCTCCTGTAGTCTCATCTTGCACCACATTCCTTTGGCTTCCTAAACTCCAGACACCCTGGCCTTACTTCAGTTCCCCCAGGGCACTGCACTCTACCCCTCCACTGAGCCTTTCACATGCTCTTCTCTCATCTAGAATATTCTTATTGCCCTCAACCTTCCTCCACCTTTGCCTAGTTAACTCCTAATGTAATTTATGTCTCCAGTAAATACTGCCAATGCCATATCTTAACCATGTAAGTAGCTCCAAGTTCATTTTTTCCTGGACATTTTATGAAATCTGGGATGCAGAAATCATATAGTATCACATGCTGCTCTCCCTGTGACAGCCTTCCTGGGTTCACTGGCTTGCTGTTTTTGGCTCCTAGTTGCCAAAGTAAGACTTGCATTCATTCTTATTTCAACTCATATTGGAAAAAAGTATGATATCAGCTTGCTTTCTAATTGTAACAAAATTCTCAGTGGCTGTCCTTAAATATTACAAAAAGGTAATGTTACTTTTTCACAAGTATGTAAGAAACTTACTAAATCTCTCTTAGGAAGTATTTCAGATGCCAGTTTGTGAAACATCAGTGGGTATGTACAAGGAATAAAGCATAGCACAGCCACCCTGGCCATTCTTAACTGTCTGACAGATTCAATGCCAGGAAGAAAACTGGGCAAGACCTTTCTTCTTCTTTTTTCTCTTTCTCAGGGCACAGAGCTTCATGCCCATAGGGATCCCCTATCCTGATGATCCTGTCACTACAAATTGATTATTTTGAATAGAGGCTGTATTAGTTTTCTAGGGCTGTGGTAGCAAAGTATCATAAACTAGGTGGCTTAAAACAACAAAAATTTGTTTCACAGTTCTGGAGGATGGAAGTCTGAAATCAAGGCGTCAGCGAGGCTGTGCTCCCTCTGAAATCTGTGGAAGCGAATCCTTCCTTGCCTCTCCTAGCCTCTTGTGGTTTGCCTGCGATTCACACATCCCTTGGCTTGCAGCTGCCGCACTTCAGTCTCTGATCTCTATCTGTGTTGTCATGTGAAATTGGGTAAGATGACAGAATTCCTTAGATATGGAATAAGCCCACTAGAAAATAAAAGCAATTAAAAACCAAGACAACTGTGTTTCTCATGCTGAAAACCACAAAACTTATTGCTTAAGTTAGCAACGTAATTCTTTTAGAAGGATCAATGAGTTAAGAGTAAGGAATCCGGTCTAGGGACCGAGAAGTAGATGGACCACTGCAGCTGGATTTTACTTTGAAGAAGTGTTTTTTGAACAAAATTAACATGAACTTTGGTTTCTATGGTCTTGAATGGCTCAGAAAAGATGAGGCAAGATTAAAATTCCACTCCTGTTGAGGAGTCTGATAGAGATCCTCACCCTTCTCATAAAGATGAGATCCAAATAGCAATACCTTCAATGTAAAAGTAAACTCAGAAAACTACCTCCTCCAATCTTGGGTTTAAATGACCAACTCTCTCAAACTTAGGTGCTGAATAGAAGGGAAAACAAAATTTCTGAGAACTTCTAACCACAAACTAATTCTCAAATTCATTTGCAGCTTAAATACACAGCACATGGGTGGTCTACAAACCTCAAGCTGAGAATTTAATTTAGACTGCTCCCAAGGTGTTGGTTTCCCAAAGACCACCTGGCAGAAGCAAATACAAATCTCTGCAGGAACCAATCATTATGTCACTCCTCAATGATTTTTCCTAATAAATTTTAAAGCAACTGATCAGCCCACAGTAAAAAATAACTAAACAAGACACCATGAGGAAGAACCAGCAGAAACAATGAACAGTAGAAATAGACTCTCTGAAATGTGAAGGACAATGAAATATAACACACAATTATAAGATATGTTTGATCTCTTATAGGAAATAAAAGCCAAGTTAAAAAATTTGTGTAGGAAATAAGGAATGATTAATTTGCTGAGAATGATAGTTTCTAGCTTCATCCATGTCCCTGCAAAGAACATAAACCTCATCCTTTTTTATGGCTGCATAGTATTCCATGGGAATACTATATGTGCCACATTTTTTTTTTTTATCCAGGCTATCATTGATGGGCATTTGGGTTGGTTCCAACTCTTTGTTATTGTGAACAGTGCTGTGTATGTGTGCATGTGTCTTTATAGTAGAATAATTTATAATCCTTTGGGTATATACCCAGTAATGGGTCAAATGGTATTTCTAGTTCTAGATCCCTGAGGAATCGTCACACTCTCTTCCATATTGATTGAACTAATTTACACCCCCATCAACTGTGTAAAAGTGTTCCTATTTCTCCTCCTCTCCAGCATTTGTTGTTTCCTGACTTTTTAATGATTGCCATTCTAACTGGCATGAGATGGTATCTCAATTTGGTTTTGATTTGCATTTCTCTAATCTAAGTAATGATGAGCTTTTTTTCATAAATTTGTTGGCTGCATAAATGTCTTTTTTTGAGATGTATCTGTTCATATCCTTTGCCTACTTTTTGATGAGGTTGGGTTGTTTTTTTCTTGTAAATTTGTTTGAGTTTTTTGTAGATTCTGGATATTAATCTTTTGTCAGATGGACATATAGCTTGCAGAAATTTTCTCCCATTCTGTAGGTTGCCTGTTTACTCTGTTGGTAGTTTCTTTTTCTGTGCAGAAGTTCTTTAGTTTAATTAGATCCTATTTGTCAATTTTGGCTTTTGTTGTTTTAGTCATGAGGTCTTTGCTGATGCCCATGTTCTGAATGGTATTACCTAGGTTTTTTCCTAGGGTTTTTAATGGTTTTAGGTCTTATGTTTAAGTCTTTAATCCATCTTGAGTTAATTTTTGTATAAGGTGTCAGGAAGGGATCCAGTTTTAGCTTTCTGCATATGGCTAGCCAGTTTTCCCAACACCATTTGTTGAATAGGAAATCCTTTCCCCATTGCTTGTTTTTGTCAGGTTTGTCAAAGATCAGATGGTTGTAGATGTGTGGCATTATTTCTGAGGCCTCTATTCTGTTCCATTGGTCTTTATATCTGTTTTGGTACCGGTACCATCCTGTTTTTGTTATTTTAGCATTGTAGTATAGTTTGAAGTAAGGTAGCATGATGCCTCCAGCTTTGTTCATTTTGCTGAGGATTGTCTTGGCTATGGGGGCTCTTTTTTGGTTCCATATGAAATTTAAAGTAGTTTTTTCCAATTCCGTGAGGAGAGTCAATGGTAGTTTGATGGGGATAGCATTGAATCTATAAATTACTTTGGGCATTATGGCCATTTTCACATTATTGATTTTTCCTATCCATGAGCATGGAATGTTTTTCCATTTATTTGTGTCCTCTCTTATATTCTTGAGCAGTGGTTTGTAGTTCTCTTGAAGAGGTCCTTCACATCCCTTATAAGTTGTATTCCTAGGTATTTATTCTTTTGTAGCAGTTGTGAATGGGAGTTTGTTCATGATTTGGCTCTCTGTTTGTCTGTTATTGGTGTTTAGGAATGCTTGTGATTTTTGCACATTGATTTTTTATCCTGAGACTTTCCTCCAGTTGCTTATCAGCTTTAGGAGATTTTGGGCAGAGATGATGGGATTTTCTAAATATACAATCATGTCATCTGCAAACAGAGACAATTTGACTTCCCCTTTTCCTATTTGAATACCTTTATTTCTTTCTCTTGCCTGATTGCCCTGCCCAGAACTTCCAATACTATGTTGAATAAGAGTGGTGAGAGAGGCCATCCTTGCCTTGTGCTGGTTTTCAAAGGGAATTCTTCCAGTCTTTGCTCATTCAGTGTGATATTGGCTGTGGGTTTGTCATAAAAAGCTCTTATTATTTTGATATACGTTCCATCAATACCTAGTTTATTGAGAGTTTTTAGCATGAAGGGCTGTTGAATTTTGTTAAAGGCCTCTTCTGCATCTATTGGGATAATCATGGGGTTTTTGTCTTTGGTTATGTTTATGTGATGGATTACGTTTATTGATTTGTGTATATTGAACCAGCCTTGCACCCCAGAGATAAAGCCGACTTGATCATGGTGGATAAGTTTTTGATATGCTGCTGAATTCAGTTTTCCAGTATTTTATTGAGGATTTTCACATCAATGTTTATCAGGTTCTTTATATAGTTTTGTGTTTCTAACCTGTTTCATTTTCCTTCACTCTGAAGAACTTGGTTTAACATTTCTTGCAAGGCAGTTCTCTCAATTTTTGTCTGAGAGAGTCTATATTTCTCTTGAAATCATTGAGGATAATTTCACAGGTTACAGAATTCTGGATTGGCAGGGTTTTTTTATTTTTCCTCTCGATACTTTAAAATAGTTCACTTCATTTTCTTCTTGTTCGCATGGTTTGTGTGAAGCAGTCTAATGTAATTCTTATCTTTACTATCTACAGGTAAGATATTTTTCTTCTGACTTCCTTGAGGATATTTGTCTCTAATTTTCTGAAATGTGAACATCGTATGTCTAGGTGTAGTTCCTTGGGCGTTTATTCTGCTTGATAGTCTCTGAATCTGTAGTTGAAGTATGATGTTAATTAGGGAACATTGTCAGCTATTCTTCTGGGGTTTTTTTAATTGTTGTTTTTATTTTTTACTTATAGTAAGCTTCTTCCTTTTAATATACAATTCTATGAGTTTGGACATATTCTTCTGTTCTTTTCTCTCTTTTCTAGTAGTCCCGTTACATGTATGTTATACCTTCTGTAGTTGTCCCCGAATTCTTGAATATTCTGTTCTGTTTTTCTCATTTTTTTTCTCTTTGCTTTCAGTTTTGGACATTTCTACTGTTTCATCCTCAAGATCAGAGATTCTTTCCTTAGCCATATCCCGTCCCCGAGGAGCTCGTCAAAGGCATTCTTCACCATCTTACAGTGCTTTTGATGTCTGGCGTTTCTCTTTTTTCTTTCTTAGAATTTTTACCTTTTTGCTTATATTACTTATCTTTTTCTTTTTTTTTTCTGCATACATCTACTTTTTACATTAAATCTCTTAGCATATTGATCATAGCTTTTTTCTTAAAAAAAAAGTTTTCTGCTAATTCTAACATTTATACCATGTCTGACTTCAGTTCTGATGCTTTTCCAGTGTCTTCAAATTGTCATTTTTGCCTTTTAGTGTGCCTTGTAATTTTTATTGACAGGTAGGCATAATGAACTACACAAGGACACTATAGTAACTAGGTCTGTAGAAATGTAGCACTGAAGTATACCTGTGGTGGGGAAGGAAGGGTGCTAAAGTTCTATTATTAAGTCTCAGTTTCTTGGTGGGCCTGTGACCCTGGACTCTGAACTTCACTGTTTGTTTTCAGTTTAGGTGGGACAGGATGGCTGGAGGAGGCTGAGTTGTGCATTTCCCTCTGCCATATGGAAGGCTAGAACTGGATGGCTTTAAATATTCCCCTTCTCCCATGTAGAATTGGCCTAGCAGGTTAGGCTCTGGTAGAATAGTTTCTCTTGAGGTCAGAACTTACTAAAAAGAACAGAATGCTCTGGCACATTTCAAAATGGTTCCTTTTTCCCTCCTTCTGCTCGAAGGATAAAAGGACTTTTCTTTGACATTAACTGCTGGGATCTGGTAGAGCCCTTGGAATTGAAGCTCCTAAAAGTTTGGGGGCCTTCCTTTGAATAGGTTTCCAAGGAGTTTTTGACTCTCAGATTTGTCCACACTCAGTCTCCTGTAATTCCTCAATGGCAGTTTAGGTTTTCTAGCCTTGGCATGGTTTTCCATAAAGAGTTCTGCTCATAAGTTGTGATTCTCTGTACCCACTTGTCGGTCACTCCAATTTTTAGGATAGCAGTTTGCCTGTGACCTCAATTCTCTGATGGATATAAGAAGAGTTGTTGATTTTACAGTTTGTTCTTCTTTTTCTTTGTTATTAAGTCAGGGTGATGACTTCTAATCTCCTTACATACCAGATAGGAAACCAGAAGTTCCTAGAAGGAAATTTTTAAATTTTTCAATGCCTACATTAAAAATGAATAAAGTTTAAAATCAATGACCTAGGCTTTCATCTAGAGAAGTCAGGAAAACAAGAACAAAGTAAGGTTAAAAAAAGGGATATGATAGAAATCAGAGTAGGAAGCAATAGAAAAGGATGGTTGGGAAAAACAACAAAGTGAAAAGTTTGTTCTTTGAAAGATTAAGCCACTTAATCAAGTACAAACAAAACTGATCATTCAGAAATGAAAAGGGGGACATCATTTCAAATTGTACTGAAATTTTAGGGTTAGTAAGAATGTAGTATAAAATGCTTTAACTGACACAAAATGAAATAACCTTTCTCTGTTAAATAAACTGTATTTCTAATAACGAATATTTCTACAAAGAAAATTTTAGTTCAATATGGCTTCACTGGGGATTTCTATGAAACATTTGAGGAGCAAAAACACCAAAGTCTTTCAGAGATGTGGAATTGTAACCTACAAACTACAGTAGAAGGTGACTTCAACTTTGGGTTGGGATGTAGAAAGTTAGAGATGAATGTGTAATTTTGTATTCCAAAATCTACCATAAATATTAAAGGAAAGAAAACTAAAGCCCAATATTTCTTATGAACAGGGACAGAATTCTTAATAGTAACAAATTAACCAAAACAAATAAAAGACAGTAATTCCTCTTGACACAAGAAGTATGTATGCGTATATCTCCTAGTAATAGTATATTGAAAATTAAAATAGAAAAATAATGCCACTTAGAATTTAAAAAATCAAGTATCTAAGAATAAATTTCACAGAGATATTCAAGACACCGTAGATATTAGTTCTAGAGCCTCTCAGGTCATCTGTTGAGCGTGCATTGAGGTTGGATGAGAGAAATGGGGACTAGAGCCAACGCAGATGCCAGTCTGTGTTTAGGGTACTGTATTTAAAAGGAATTGCTGGATTTCTCTATTTAGAAGCACCAAATGGGAGATACATATTTTTTTTGAGAAAGGCATTGCAAAATGCAAGGCTTCTGAGGCAAGGGGCTCCCTATCCTACTTGTCTGGGTCTAGGAGTGGTATTATATTTTCCCATTATCTAATTTCAAGTACTACTGAGGATAATTCTTATATCTCAACATTCTTCTTCTTCTTGGTTTTTTTTACTTGGACAGGATTCTGCTCTGTCATCCATGCTGTAAGTGTGTGGGCGCAGTGGCACAATCTCAGCTTACTGCAGCCTCAACCTCCCAGGCTCAAGTGATCCTCCCACCTCAGCCTCCTGAGTAGCTGTTACTATAGGCACCTGCTACCATGCCTGGCTAATTTCATTTATTTTTAGAATACATGAGGTCTCACTGTGTTACTTAGGCAGGTCTCAAAATCCTAGTCTCAAGAAATTCTCCTGCCTCAGCCTCCCAAAATGTTGGGATTATAGATGTGAGGCACTGCACCTGGCCTCATTATTATTCCTGTGTACTTAACCATTTTCCATTTCAAATTATCATGTAGTTATTTACCTCTTGCAATATCTTTCTTTTCAAGGGATTAGTATGGGTGGTGTGATTTTTCTTTGGAATTCTGTAAGCCTGTTTACCCTGTATTCTTCTTAGCTAAATGGGAAATTTCATTAGTAATTCTACGTCAATAGGTGGACTTGGTTGTAGAGTGTAGCACGGAGCAGATCAAACATGTCAAGAACTCATATAATCGCCAAAAAAGCAAGTGTCTTTACTTTGTGATTATCTTGTGTTACTGCCCTTTCCTGTGTTCTCAACTCTACATCATTCACTAAGAGACCATTTACTCAAACTCACCTCTATTCAGTCTCTCTGGCCTCAAAAGCAAACCTGTCTTCCTAGGTGAAGGAAACTTTGCTTAAAGAGTCGTTCACAGCATCAATCTCCTTGTGCCAACCATTTCATGTATAAGCAAATAGACATCATTAGGCAATAAGTTTTCCTGGAGTATTCTATTGCCAGAGAATCCTACTGCACGCATTCTTTTCCTCTTGCTGCAATGAAGGTTCTATCCCTCCTCCTATTTACTACCTATTCCACCCTCTTCTCTTGGTATCTCATTTCTTCTCAGCTTATCAAAAACTTATACTTTTGCTTATTTCTCCTATCCTGGATTTCCAACCTCTACTTCTTTCTTGGATTATTCTCATATGTAATTAAAGACTTCTCCAACTTAAATACTGAAAATCCATCAAGGCTACACTCTCCATGACTCTATCGTTCTATTAGAACTACACTTCTCAAAATAATTTGTTGATATATCTTGTATACATTTTATCACCTCATATTTATCCCTCAATTCACTCTCATTTGGCTTAAGCTAATTTTAGCACAGATTCACCAACCCACTAAAAATGCTCTTTCTAAGGTCATCATTGGCTTCCATAAAACTAAATTCAAGGAATCCCTTAATATCCTCCCTTTTCTAACTCTGAAAAGTATGCTCACACTAGATAGCACCCTCCTTTTAATAGTGTCCTTTCTTGACTTCTCTGACACCACACTCTTCTCATTTTTTTCTGCCTAATTGGCCACATCTTCCCAGTCTTTTCTGACCACTCATCCTTCTGCTCAGGATTTGTTGTAAGCTCTCTTCTCACTCTATACTCCTTCAGTAAGTTATTTCATTCACTCTTAATTGTTATTTACTTACCAGTAACTCCTAAATATGTGTCTCCAGTCATATCTCTTCTTCAGATGATAGTCCAGCATAGCTAATCACCCACACAACACCTTTACATGGATGCTTCAAGATCTAAAACTCAGAGTGTGCAAAACTAAACTCTTCATCTTCTCTAAGAATACCTGTTCATCTTCTCAGGTTCTCCCAGGCTCTCCAGGGTTACAGTTACCTACACAATTTCTCTAGCCAGAAACTTCAGTGTCATACTCAACTTTCATCACTATTTTTCCCTGCCTTCCTCTCCCCTCCCCTCCCCTCCCCTTCCCTTCTTTTGTGAAATGCATAAACAAAATGGCATCACTCTGATTCAGAGCTTTAAAATGGAGTTGATAAGCCATTATATGAAGAATTACTTACACAATCTGCAACCTAACAAAACATACACACTGGGAGAGAGAGAGAGAGACTGAGATACCAGGAATCTTGAACCTTTAAATTTGGCCAAACTGCGATGACTACAACATCCTGGAAAACAGCTAAATTTTGCCAGCACTGCAACTCTTGAACAGCAGCAACGAATGAATTATGGACTCACATACTAAGCCAACTGCCTCCACTAATAATCCTTTCAAAACAATTTGTGTAATCACTCTCCGCTTTCTTTTACAAATTCTGACTTCTTTCCCTTTCTTTGGAACACAATTTAGTTTTCACCCAAATATGTGTCTTCTAAGTTGCAGTTTCTAAGACTCTAATAAATGCATTGTCTGACTACCTTGCAGTCTGTTTTTTTGGTGCTTCCTTTTCCCTCCTTGCCTCTGTCTCTGCCTCCCTCCTTCCCTCTCTCCCTTCCATCCTTCCCTCCTTCCCTCCTTCCTCTCTCTCTCTCTCTCCATTAAATGTTTAATACACGATTTGTATGTGCAAGCCACTAAATTAGGTATTAAAGTTACAGTGAGAGTAAAATAAACACAGCTTCTGTCTTCATGATTCTTACATCTAGCAAAGAAATAGATATTAAATAAAAAATTTCACAAATTAATGTAAAATAAGGACCATGTTAAATGCTTTGTAGTAGAGAAACATGATACTATGAAATCTTCTATGAGAACATGTTCTATAAGCACTCCTCATCCTATAGAAAAATACGATTAATCATCATATTAATTCCAGAGAAGGAAGAATGCCCTTTTCATCTTTAATTTCACTTTTTTCAGTTGCTGATTTTTCTTTTAGGAAAATAAAAACACATCTGTGTAATATGCAGTACTTTATGTTTCCAGGGTCACAATACCTCGCCCTCTTTCTCTTCCTCTTCCTCTTTCTCATCACAATCTGTACCATGAGAAGCTTGTAAAGCTGACATACAGTGAAATAGTTAACATTTTCAGGTTATTGCTATGCTTCAGGAATTGGGAGATATAAAGTCACTGAATTTTTCTTGCTCTTTGATGAGGGACTGAAGAGTCACATAAATACTAAAAGAATTAGCCTTGCATTTTGTAAAATGGGATATTAATTATAATAGATATTTCTGTCTTTACCAGGTATGCTATGAGAATTAGAATTTGTCTCAGATCACTAAATGAAAACAATATAAATGTACAAGAAGCATTTTAGGATGGTAGAAATGCTTTTCTCACTTTTTCTAGAGTTAAGGCTCAAATTAAAAGTCTCAGAATTAAGGAAATTCTCAATTAAATTTCTGATTACAGTATTGTCCTTTGAACAATTTTTTTTTTCAGAAACAAAGAGTCTCGTAAGCTTCCTGGCCTTAGAGTAGAAGTGGAGCTCAAAAGAAAGGCAGAAGAGACACAAAATTCCTTCTTTGGACGGATATTCACAAACCAAATGTCCATTTGTTTTTTCTAACATACTTAGAAAAAAAGAAAATACTTCCTTCCTTCCATATAAGTGGTACTAGTAATTCTTATATACTACCCGATAATAGATTAAATAGAAAGTTAAGAATCTGACTATGACCACTGACATACTTCTGTACATTTCTTTTTAGGAAGCAAAGCATTTCCACGTATGTAAAAAATCCTGTGTTATATTTCTTGATTTTTAAAAACCCATCAGGAAACTGTCAAAAAGAAACTTCATAATTGCCATTTTTAAGAGCAGTTCAATCAAAACCCAGCCAAAAAAAGTAAGTAAAGTTACTTCTAGCACGGAGTCTTTCAAATTTCCATGTAACTTGAAACCAGTCTCTCAGTCCTTCTCTCTGCCTTAACATAAGCCAAAATTACATTTATGTTATGCTATGGCTGCCCCAGGAACATGGCAAGCAATCATTGCAGCCTCTTCCTCTCAGAGTTTGAGTGGAAAAATGGGCATATGCCCCTCTGCACTGTAATTTCTAATATGATGTGGTGAGTCCCCAGTGCCTCATTTCCTTTCTGATGCCCCTGTGTGTAACCAGTGTTCTCATTATCATGCTTCAAATATTAACCAGAAACTACATTATTCTTACTGTTGTTAGAGGGAAAAAGAAACAGTTTACTTGTTTTTGTGTTTTATTTTAAAAGATTGGAAAAAGCACCTTCATATATGATTATATTAGCTCTTTCTCAGGGCCCAGCACAAGAGATCACATTATCGAACACTTTGGTACTGCTCACCCCATAATGCATTCCCCCACTGTAGTGTTTGTGATTGCAGGGTAACATTATTAAGTTAAGACTTAACATTCAAATAATTTGCAATTATAAACCTAATTTTCAACACGGCTCTCTATTGGTCTATTTGTTTTTGAAGTCAGGCTTCAGAATTTTATTTAGATTACTGAGATTAATTTGTTCTTTTTCTATTTAGTGTCTTACCTTTGAAGAATTATTTTTGGCATTTATTTTCTATCTTGTAACAAAATATATAATTATTTGGCATAATCTCCACATTGAACTGATTTCAATGCTTGTTGCCAGATCACTTATTTCATGATTTTCCCCACTTTTGTCTTTGCTTTCCTTTCTCTTTTATTAAAGTTATCTTTAAAAGAGGAGTGCATATTTGGTATACGTTCTAAGGTCTTATATACCTGAGGATGTATTTATGCCACCTTCATAAAGGAAGAGCCATTTGTGAATAAAATTGTTGAATAGTAAATTTTCTTCTAAAGTGTAGGAACTGCTGTCTCTAGTTAAAAAGGGGAATTTTTCATACCTCTTAATTGGTAATTTTCTTTCTACAGTCCTCATTTTAATTTTCTCCATTTCTTTCCATAAGATACATGTTTGAGTATATCAGAATATGTGAATCAAAAGTCAGAATATGGGGCATCTTTGTCTCGGGATGTTGTGGAATTTCTTCCTTGGTTGCACAATTAGGAGGCATTTTGTAGTGGATATATACATGGTGTACCTGACCTATGCAGAGATAGCATCTTCACCTATCCTTGTCTTCTGATATCCGATCCTGTAAACTCATGGAACATATGTAAAACACACCAACAGGCACTGCTTCCAAGGACAATGGCCTCTTCCCTGGCCTGCAGTATGTCACAAAACTCAGAAGATGTTGTGATCCTGCCAGTGCCCTCCGCTCTTGCCCTGCACAGATCCTTGCCTAACTTCCTCTCACAAATTGCTTTATCCGATTGTATAAAGAAAGGTGGATAGTGAAGACTAGGAGAAGTAGATCGTGCTAAAAGGTGGCACAGACCGCAGTGCTCTGGTTTGCTATCAAACCCACTTTTTATCTTCTGATAGATCCTGATTCTCTGGGTCTGGGAGCAGGAGGAAGGAGAGGTTATCCTGAGGTTCTCGGTGTGTTCATAACTTTTTTAAAAAGTATTTTATTACAAGAAGCATTGCCTGGGTAGGTAAACAGACAAACAAAAATAACAACTTTTTCACCCTTTGCCTTTACAACATTAATTTCTAAAATTTTGGCAAGTCAGGCTGGAATCAGAGCCATGGTTAGTTATCATCACTTACGTGCAGATTAATCTTAGGAAAAATAGAAAATATAAGCTAATTTCAACAAATATATCATAAAACAAGAAAATGACCATTTATTTTTAGCAAAAGAAAGCAATTTTCTTTCTGTTACATATTTTAAGCTTTAGTGGAATGTGAAAGTTAAACTCCTTATTCACAGGACTTGTTTTACAGTTGAGACCTTTCAAGGGCCCATTCAGTTCCAAATACTGAATTAGCCATATCTCTAGCCCTTTGGAGCAATCAGTAGGATCGAATTTCAGGAATACAGGGAAGCCCCGCTCAGGCTAAGGGCTGCATGGGGAGCTTGCCTTGCCTTGTCTTCACAGCCTCAGGTGTTCAGGTCCACTGAGAGGCAGATGGCTTCTATGAGACAGAAAGAGTCTAGGCAGCAGGACTCTCATTGGTGTGTAGGCCTACTGAACAGGAAGCTACAGCTCCCTTACCCCCTAGGGCAGAGTGCTTCCACATCATATTTCACTGAGTCACAGTTTTCTGAGAATGTCCTAACAGTTTCAAAATGACATTTTTATGTGGCTTAATGTTCCTAATTTGCTACAACTTACATTATGTCTCTAACATTACGTCTCTACTTGCCTAAACCAAGGACCAGATGGAATGTATTCTGGTCAGGTATCCAGACAGTTACTATTTAGGGGATAATGTAGCCTTTTAAAAGTTTTCACAAGAGAATAAGAGTCAGATTTTAGTACTTTCCACTCACAGGATAAAATTTATGACAAAATAAATTTCAGCCCCCAATATTATCTTTCAGTCGGAAACATTTCATCTTGGTTTTAGGGATCCATTTGGTTTTCCAATATTCTTTGGTAGCAGTGAGCAACATATAAAATGAGATACAAATATTTGGCAAAGCATATAAACAATTTCCTTGATCTACTGCAAAAATATTGAATTTCTGTTTCAGCACAGAAATACAGTTAATGGAAATGTAAGAATGATTATATGTTAGGACTCATAAGAATTATATAATTGAGTACTTGAGCGTATTTCTGCCAAAGCAACTAATACAATTTGAAATAAGTAACTTTGGGAAAAAATTCTTATGAGTTTCTGATAGATCGACTACTTCTTCAAAAGCCAGACTTAACGTCCTATTTGTTGGGCCTCATCGCCTTTCCCAGTCATTGCCCTACTTGATTTCATGGAATAATTGATATTCTTATTACTTTTCTCCTTTACAGTTTCTCTCTACTTGGTTTGTGCAATGCTATTCTTAGATCTCCCTTTACCCCTATAAATGTCCCAGCTCAGCTTCTGATAATTTCTTTCTCTTTTTTTGCTCCATAATTGTATGTATGCTTCCAAGTTCTGCCATAATTTGTTTTTCTGTCTCTTGTACTTAGCTCTGAAAACAAAAATAAAAATACCTTCATCTGACCAGGGAGGTTCAAGAAGCTGTCGTTTCAACACAGATCTCCAAATTATTCTCTTCTAAAGAATAATTCTGAATTTCTGACTGGCTGATTACATTTCTACCTCTAGAACTCATCTAACAATCAAACATAAACATTGATAATTAAATGTATTACTTTTTCTTTAAAACTGATTTTCCTATTTTCATTTTATTTGTATATGAAAGAGCAATCTTCTTATCACTTAGCCTAAAATATTTCAGGCTGTCATGAATTTCATCTTACCACCGCCATCCAATTTGTCACCAAGTTCTGTTGAATCTAACTGCTAAATCTTTTCCTTGGAAAAGATTTTGTCTACATTCTTGTCAACATTGTATACTAAAAATGTTTTAATCTTTGATGGAACATTACTACCAACCCTACAGAAAAATTTCAAAAAATTATAAGGGAATTCTGTGAAGAACTGTATGCTGAAAACTTAGATAACTTAGATGAAATGGACAAACTGCTGGAAAGACACAAATTATCAAAACTGACTCAAAAAGAAATAGAAAATTGGAAATGACCAAAACAAGTAAAGAGATTAAATTAATAACTTACAAGCTTCCCCCAGAGAAACTCACAGACCCAAATGACTTCACTGGTAAATTTTAACAAACATTTATAGAATGATTAATTTTGAATAAATTATTTCTACAATATAAAAGCTAAGTAAAAGCGTCCCAATTCAATCTATGAGATCAGTATTACTGTAATATCAAAATTGGGCAGACATCACAAGAAAAGAAAGACCAATGTTTCTTGTAATTATAGTTGCAAACATCCTTAACAAAATGCTAGCAAGCCAATAAGATGAATAAACCTTGAAAACACAAAAGATAATTCATGACCACTTATAGAAATGTGATTCTATTTATATGAAATATAACACAAAAGATAATTCGTGACCACTTATAGAAATGTGATTATATGAAATATCCAGAATAAGAAAACCTATCAAATCCACCAGGCATCATTTAAAACGCATTATATACAATAAACAAGTGGGATGTAGCTGAGAGATACAAAGTTTGTTTAAATCTTAAAAACAATTAATGTAGTATAGTATATCAATAAGATAAGAAAAACAGAAGACACGGGATAATCTTAAGAGCCACAGGAAAAATATTTTTTAAAAAGCCAACACTCTTTATGATAAATACACTCAACAGACTTAAAATGCAAGAAAACTTCCTCAACCTAATTAAAAAAAAATCTATAAAAAACCCAGTACTAACATCATTTTTAATGGTGAAAGACTGAGAAAATCTTCCCTCTGAAATCAAGAACAAGATAAGAATGTCCATTCTCATCACTTCTATCCAACCTTATACTGGAGATTCTAGCCAAAGAAATAAGGCATGAAAAAGAAGTAAGACCCCCATCCCCTCCCTTGTCTGCTGTTCTCTCACCATTGCTCCATCCATGAGATGCACTCTACTATAGAAATAAGTTTGCCTTGATGAGAAAATTTATGTTCAAGGGCTATTTCTTTTATGGCACAGAAAATTTGTTTTTAACACATGCAAAAGAAGGAAGTTGGACTTCTTCCTTTGATCTTTGAAGAATTAAATCAAAATAGATCATAGTTAAAACTATAAAACTCTCAAAAGAAAATGTATGAGTAAATCTTTACAACTTTGGGTTAGGAAAGCCTTCTTAGACAAAAAAGTACAAGTAGTGAAACAAAAATAAATAAATCAAACTTAAAAACTGTGTGCTTCAATGGATATCATCAAGAAAACAGACAACTCACAGAAAAGAAGGAAATGTTTGAAATTTTCTAACAAGGGACTTGTTTCAAGAACATATAAAGAGCTCTTTGCACTCAAGAATAACAAGACAACCCAGTTAAGAAAATGGCAATAGGTTTGAACAGATATTTTGCAGAATAATTATACTAAAAATAAGAATTGAGGCCTAGAGTCTATACTCTTAACTTACTTAGACAATAAGCAGTGTTAGTTGGTATGTGGGAAAACTGAAACCCTTATATATTGCTGGTGGGAATGAAAACTCATATAGGCATTTTAGAAAACAGGTTAGCAGTTCTTCACATCTTAAACATCCCAGCGATTCCACTCCTAGGTAAATATCCAACATATAAAAATGTGCATGAATGTTCATACTATCACTGTTCTTGATAGCCAAAAATTGAAAGAACCCAAATATCCATAAACTGATGAATGGATCAATATGGTGGAACATCATTTGGCAATAAAAATCAGAATAAAACACTAATATATACTACAAAATGAATGAGCCTTGAAAACATTACACTAAGTGAAAGAAGCTGGTTATGAAAAACTACTGAGTACTAGCTCAGCCAGAAGTCTCCCACCCAGGTGACACTGAAAGTTATGAAAGGCAGACACCCAGAGAGAACAACAGAGTGGATTTATCTGGGGGGCCAGCAGCCTATGGAGCTGAAAGCCTCAAGGGATGACAGCATTCCAGGCTGAAGGCCCCAAGCAGATTGTGCTCCACGTAGTTATTCTCTCTTAAACAGGTGATTCTTATTAATAAACAGGTGTTCTGTATTTACTCATAACTCAAAAATATACCAAGTAGGCATCTGTTACCTGCCTACCACTAATTGCAAACTAAATGGTGTTCTCCATAAAGGAGCCACCAGGGCAGGGTAAACTTAAAGTTTCTCAATATCTTCCCCATCCTGTTTCAACAAAGCTAGACAAGCAAGTACAGCTGTATCTTGGTGAACCATTTCTCAGATCCGCACCTGCAAACTACATGAAGAGAAACAAAACAGATTAATAACATAATCACAACAGCAATCATAGCTCTTCCCAGTGTTTTCATCCAAATTTTAGGGCTGCCAATCCATCAGCAGCTTCCTTAAGCACCTCGGAGCCTGACTAACTGCCTACGCTTATATTTCTTCCTAAGGAGTTGGGACCCAGAAATCTTTTGGGAAATGGGGCAAAGGCCATTCTTCTGTAACTATTTCCTGCTGAAAAGGGGCCTTGAGGGTGTTCTGGGTCCCTCCCTGCTTGCTGTCTAAAGGCCTTTCCAGGTACTGTTTTATTCTCTCCTCATTATGTTGAGTCTCACTACACTTTTTATAGTTACTAAAGTTAATCTATAACTCTCCCACCACCAAAAGATACGGCGGGTTTAACACAGCTCTGAATCTAAAGAGCTTTTATTTCTTGTAAACTTCTAATGAATAAGAATTAGGGCCTGATTCTCTATTCTATTTTCCTTCCCAGACTTTTATTGGTTTTAGGGCCATAGGTATTTTTTCAAAGTTCTTTTTATTCAGCTCTTAACATGAACCATACCATTTTTGGTTGTGGTCCTACTAATCCCCCATCTCTCCAGGCAACAGAGTTGTTGATCTCAGTATGTATTAACTCTAAATAATTATAGTTCTTTATCTGCCATCTGAATTCCACGTTACTACAAGAGGACTGACCTATGCAATAATCAGTAATAATTCCATAGAAATTGTTACCCAGCACTTCAGCCTCCATTACAACGCAATTTCTCCAGATTAATGTTTTTAACTTAGGGGACCATTCCTTATTTGATCTGCATTCAAGCCTTGATGGCAGAAACATTGTTATTTTGTTTCCTAAATTATTATAGCCAATAAAGGAAGGAAAAAATACATGCCCCATATATGAAACTTTCTTTTACTTCTATCCCTACTCCAGAAATATTCACTTCAATCATGATAACTGTCACCATGATTACCATAATAGGCTGTCCTACTTTTCTTCAGGTTTTCCTCTGCTCTTTGTGAAAAGTTTCTTACTTTGACTCCAAGTCAGTAGTGATGTTTGGTGTGTTCTCCTTGTGGGAACAGTACTCCACCTTGATGTTACTCTCACCATCTCCGTGACTGGGGGGGTCCTCTGCAAGTCTGCTTTGGCATTTGGATCATAGTACAGCTTTAAATGTCTGGATGGTACCCACACCGTTTGTTGATTTGGACCTGAAGAAATGCAAGCAAATCCTCTCCCCCAGGTTGTTACATGACCTCTTTCCAATTCCATTCCAGGCACATAGCCCACATCCTGCATCATCTGGTGGCTTGCGAGACCATATGAATCGTTCAGGTATTAAAACCTGAGCTCCCCATTGCTGTAACAAATCTTTTCCCCACAAATTAACAAGGATTTGCATTACAGAAGCCTGAATAGTTCCAAACTGTCCCTCAGGCCTCGAAAGGATTGTTTTGATACACTTCAGAGGCCTGCTCTACTCCAAGCACGTTGAACTGAGCATTTTCCATGGGCCAAGAAAGTGGCCAATATTGGAAAGAAATAATAGAAAATCTGCTCCGGTTATCTACCAATCCTTTAAATTTCTTTCCTTGAATCGTAATCTCACATGTAGGATGTTTACCAGTAATTTGATTTACCCAATATGCTGCTCTGTTTTGTTTGTACCTCCAAATCCTCTTGTTCTTTTAGTTTCACTTTTCCCTATTTTCTCATATGGTACAACTAAAAGCTGTGCTATGCGTTCCCCAAGCTCAGCACTCCAAGGAACAGAAAAAGACACTACAATTTGCATCTCCCCTATAAAATCTGCATCCATAACTCTTGTATGATTTCTAATTCCTTGAGCATTAAGATTAGATCTTCCTAGAAGCAAGCACACGGTTGCGGGGGGTAAAGGGCCACAAACTCTTGTAAATATTTTTTGCAGTTGCTCTCCCAGTAAAATGCTTACTCTTTGAAAGCTGCACAGATCTACTGTTGTGCTCCCAGCTGAGGCAGAGAACAAGCATTGTATAGGGATGAGGGAATAGCTTGTACTGGATAGGCCTTGTTTGGCATCGGGGCCCAAGGTGGGTCCCTCAACCCGTTTCCTGAAATCTGTTTCCCTTCCTTGTTACACTTTGAATGACAGTGATTTGCACAATGCCTTCCTTTTCTACATCTGAGACATTCAATGGGCTTAGTACCCTTTTGCTTTAAAAAAGGTAAAGGCCTTATTTTTTTGTCCTTTTCTACATTCCTTTCATTGTATGATCTTTTTTCCCACAATTGAAAACTGCATCCCCTTTATTTAAGTCCGGCCATAGCTTGTCAGCAAAGTAGCTTTATGCAAACTTCCCTCTATTCCATCACAAGCCTTGATGTAATCTACCAAATGAGCTTTCCCTTTAAGTGGCCGCAAAACAGCCTGGCATTCAGGATTAGCACTGTCAAATGCTAGTAGTCCTCTAATGGCCTGTTTAAACTCCTTCAGCAATTTGAAGGGAAAGGGTTCAAAAGCAACCCGTACTTGCCCCTGCTGGTCCTGAGGGTTTACAAGTGGAAATTGCCACGCCTCCAGATTTCCCTCTTTTCTCGCTTGTTGAATTCCATTCTGGCTTGGATGGAACTGGTTAATGTAATTCTAGGAGTACAAATGCCTGAACTGGTTACCGGGACTTTAGGAGGACAAATGCCATCCCTCTACAGGGTACTGAGAGGGGACTGACGGGCACACCCTTTCCTCATATGACTCTTCATTCTTTTGCTCTATAGATTCTTCACATACTGCATCACACTCCTTCTCCTCTCCTGAATCTTCTCCTGAATCCTTTTTCTCATTGTTTGTCTAAAATGGCTCCAAGGCAAAACACACCAAAGCTCATATTGGAGTAACATGATCTTTGTCCCATGTTACTCCAATATGACCGAGCTCCCCCAGCTTACCCTGGGAGATTTTTTCAAAAGTTCTCAGGCTAATTCCACAAAAGAGCCACGAGGGCAGGGTAAACTTAATGTTTCTCAGCAAAAAACCATTTTGTGAACATTAAATGAATGTGATTTCATTTATATGAAATATCCAGAATAGGAAAATTCATTGAGGAAGAAAGAAAATTAATGGTTGGGAATGGGGGAAATGGCACATGATGCTAATGGGTAGCATTGTCACTTTTGTGTGGTGATGAAAATGTTTTCAAATTGTTTCAGAACTCTGAATATATTAAAAAACAATGAATTGTATAGTTTATGTGGGTGTATTGAATGGTATGTAAATTATATATCAACAAAGCTGTAAAATGTTTGCAATCAAAGTGAAAAATACATATATGATTTGGATTTCATTTGGCATATATTTGACTACATGAAAGTGAGCATCTTTTAATATGATTATAAACCATTATAATTATTAACTATTTATTGAGTACCCATCTTGTTTATCAGGTGTTGACTTTTCCTTATTGATTTGTAACTAAAATAGTACTTTTATTTACTAAGTAGTACTTTGATTTATAAGCAAAATATTATATTGCCTGATGTATGTTATACACCAGTTGTTCACTTATATATGATTTTGTTTATAGCAATTTTTGGCCCTGTAGAAAATCTTAATGTGTATAATTAATTATCAATCTTTTTATTATTATACTTTAAGGGGTACATATGCAGAATGTGTAGGTTTGTTACATAGGTATATACATGCCATGGTGGTTTGCTGCATCCAACACCCCGTCATCTACATTAGGTATTTCTCCTAATGCTATCCCTTTTCTATTCCGCCCCAGCCCCCCTCCCCCAAACAGGCCCTGGTATGTAATGTTCCCCTCCCTGTGTTTATGTGTTCTCATTGTTCAACACCCACTTATGAGTGTGACAATGTGGTGTTTGGTTTTCTGTTCTTGTATCAGTTTGCTGAGAATGATAGTTTCCAGCTTTATCCATGTCCCTACAAAGGACATGAACTAATCCTTTTTCATGGCTGCATAGTATTCCATGGTATATATGTGCCACATTTTCTTTATCCAGTCTTTCACTGATGGACATTTGGGATGGTTCCAAGTCTTTGCTATTGTGAACAGTGCTGTAATAATCATGCATGTGCATGTGTCTTTATAACAGAATAATTTATAATCCTTTGTAATGGGGTTACTGGGTCAAAAGGTATTTGTAGTTCTAGATGCTTCAGGAATCGCCACACTGTCTTACACAATGGTTGAACTAATTTACACTCCCACCAACAGTGTAAAAGCCTTCCTATTTCTCCACATCCTCTCCAGCATCTGTTGTCTCCTGATTTTTTAATGATTGACATTCTAACTGGCATGAGATGGTATCTCAATGTAGTTTTGATTTGCATTTCTCTAATGACCAGTGATGATGAGCTTTTTTTCATATGTTTGTTGGCTACATAAATGTCTCCCTTTGAGAAGTGTCTGTTCATATCCTTTGGCCACTTTTTGATGGGTTTGTTTGTTTTATTCTTGTAAATTAGTTTAAGTTCTTTGTAGATTCTGGATATTAGCCCTTTGTCAGATGGGTAAATGGCAAAATTTTTTTCCCATTCTGTTGGTTACTGGTTCATTCCAATGATAGTTTCTTTTTCTGTGCAGAAGCATTTTAGTTTAATTAGATCTCATTTGTAAATTTGGGCTTTTGTTGTCATTGCTTTTGGTGTTTTAGTCATAAAGTCCTTGCCCATGCCTATGTCCTGAATGGTATTGCCTATGTTTTCTTCTAGGGTTTTTATGGTGTTAGGTCTTATGTTTAAGTCTTTAATTCATCTTGAGTTAATTTTTGTATAAGGTGTAAGAAATGGATCCAGTTTGAGCTTTCTGCTTGTGGCTAGCCATTTTTCCCAGCACCATTTATTTAATAGGGAATCCTTTCTCCATTGCTTGCTTTTGTCAAGTTTGTCAAAGATCAGATGGTTGTAGATGTGTGGAGTTACTTCTGATGCCTCCTTTCTGTTACATTTGTCTATATCTCTGTTTTGGTGCAAGACCCATGCTGTTTTGATTACTGTAGCCTTGTAGTATAGTTTGAAGTCAAGTAGCATAATGCCTCCAGCTTTTTTCTTTTTGTGGCTTAGGATTGTCTTAGCTATGCAGGTTCTTTTTGGTTCCATATAAAGTTTAAGGTGGTTTTTGCAATTCTGTGAAGAAAGTCAATGGTAGCTTGATGGGGACAGCATTAAATCTATAAATTACTTTGGGCAGTATGGCCATTTTCATAATATTGATTCTTCCTAACCATGAGCATGGAATGTTTTTGCATCTGTTTATATGCTTTTTTGTTTCTTTGAGCAGTGGTTTGTAGTTCTTCTTGAAGACATCCTTCACATCCCTTGTTAGCCGTATTCCTAGGTATTTTATTCTCTTTGTAGCAATTGTGAATGGGAGTTCACTCATGATTTGGCTCTCTGTTTGTCTGTTATTGGTGTATAGGAATGCTTGTGATTTTTACACATTGATTTTGTATCCTGAGACTTTGCTGAAGTTGCTTATCAGCTTAAGGAGATTTGGGGCTGAGATGATGGGGTCTTCTAAATATACAAAGATGTCATCTGCAAATAGAGACAATTCAACTTCCTCTTTTCCTAATTGAAAACCTTTTATGTCTTTTTCTTGCCTGATTGCTTTGGCCAGAACTTCCAATATTGTATTAATAGGAATGGTGGGAGAGGGCATCCTTGTCTTGTGCCGATTTTCAAAGGGTATAGTTCCAGATTTTGCTCATTCAGTATGATATTGGCTGTGGGTTTGTCATAAATAGCTCTTATTATTTTAAGATACATTCCATCAATATCTAGTTTATTGAGAGTTTTTAGCGTGAAGAGCTGTTGAATTTTGTCAAAGACCTTCTCTACATCTATTGAGATAATAATGTAGTTTTTTTGTCTTTGATTCTGTTTATATGACCAATTACTTGTTTAGATTTGTGATATGTTGGACAAGCCTTGCATCCCAGGGATGAAGCCAACTTGATTGTGATGGATAAGCTTTCTGATGTGCTGCTGGATTCAGTTTGTCAGTATTTTATTCAGGATTTTTGCATCAATTATCATCATGGATATTGGCCTGAAATTTTCTTTTTTATTTGTGTCTCTGCCAGGTTTTGGTATCAGGATGATATTGGTCTCATAAAATGAGTTAGGGAGGATTTCTTCTTTTTCTATTTTTTGCAATAGTTTCAGAAGAAATGGTACCAGCTCCTCTTTGTACCTCTGGTAGAATTTGACTGTGAACCCTTCTGGTCCTGGAGTTTTTTTGGTTGGTAGGCTATTAATGGCTGCCTCAATTTTAGACCTTGTTATTGATCTATTCAGGGATTCAATTTCTTCCCCATTTAGTCTTGGAAGGGTGTAAGTGTCCAGGAATTTATCCACTTCTAGATTTACTGGTTTATTTGCATAGAGGTGTTTATAGTATTCGCTGATACTACTTTGTATTTCTGTAGGATTGGTGTTGATGTCCCCTTTATCATTTTTTATTGCATCTATTTGATATTTATCTCTTTTCTTCTTTATTAATCTGGCTAGTGGTCTATTTATTTTGTTGATCTCTTCAAAACACCAGCTTCTGGAGTCATCGATTTTTTTGAAGCACTTTTTGTGTCTCTATCTCCTTCAGTTCTGCTCTGATTTTAGCTCTTTATTGTCTTCTGCTAGCTTTTGAATTTGTTTAATCTTGCTCCTCTAGTTCTTTTAATTGTGATGTTAGGGTGTCGATTTTAGAATTTTCCTCTTTTCTCTTGTGGGCATTTAGTGCTATAAATTTCCCTCTACACACTGCTTTAAATGTGTCCCAGAGATTCTGGTAAATTGTGTCTTCATTCACATTGGTTTCAAAGAACATCTTTATTTTAGCCTTCATTTCATTATTTATCCAGTAGTCATTCAGGAGCAGGTTGTTCAGTTTCCAAGTAGTTGTGCAGATTTGAGTGAGTTTCTTAATCCTGAGCTCTAATTTGATTGCACTGTGGTCTGAGAGACTACTTGTTTTGATTTGTTTTTTTTTTTTTTTTTTTTTGCATTTCCTGATGAGTGTTTTACCTCCAGTTATGTGGTCAATTTTAGAATAAGTGCAATGTGGTCAATTATAGAATAAGTGCAATGTGGTGCTGAGAAGAATGTATATTCTGTGGATTTGGGGTGGAGAGTTCTATAGATGTCTACTAGGTCCACTTGGTCCAGCTCTGCATTAAATTCCTGGATATCCTTGTTAATTTTATGTCTCATTAATCTGTGTAATATTGACAGTGGGGTGTTAAAATCTCCCAATAATATTGTGTGGGAGTCTAAGTCTCGTTGTAGGTCATTAAGAACTTGCTTTCTGTATCTGGGTTCTCCTATACTGGATGCATATATATTTAGTATAGTTAGCTCTTCTTGTTGCATTGATCCTTTTACCATTATGTAATATCATTCTTTGTCTCCTTTGATCTTTGTTAGTTTAAAGTCTATTTTATCAGAGACTAGGATTGTGACTCGTGCTTTTTTTTTTTCTTTCTTTCTGTGTGCTTGGTAAATCTTCCTCCATCCCTTTATTTTGAGCCTATGTGTGTCTTTGCTCTCCTGAATACAGCACACCAATGAGTCTTGACTCTTTATCCAATTTGCCAGTCTGTGTCTTTTGATTGGGGCATTTAGCCCATTTACATTTAAGGTTAATAATCTCTATGATTTTTTAAATTTGCATCTTGCTTCAAAGACTTTAAGAAAAACACAAAGTTACTCCAATATTCTATTATTTTGGTAATTTTATCTTTTATCGTTAAGCCTTTGACCTATTTCAAATTTATTTGAAATTCAGGTTGAAGTAATAATCTAGTATTACCATTTCAGTATTGTCAGAGTGTTATCCCTATATGATTTACTGAATTATTTATCTTTTATCCACTAATTTGTATATATACAGTATGTTATATTTGCATAATTATTTAGATCTGTTTCTGTACTTTTAAATCTCGGTGATTGTGCTGCCTGTTAAATCAGTCTTTTATTTAGAAGCATTCATTTTCTACAGGCCCACAACCTGCAGTGACCAGAGCAGGAAATCAACCCATTCTTCAGCTACAGATATCCAGCCTGCTATCTATAAGACAGACTATAGGAAGTTGGACTGCTATCCCTAGTTCAACCTAAAATTCTCAAGACTTGATGAAAAACTGACAGCTTCCTTAATTTTTATTCCGACTTCCAACTTAAGATGAAACAGAAAGGCAAATATGCACCCCTAGCCAATTACATAGGATACCGTGTTTATGTTAGCTGACTACAACTTGCCCATGCCAACAGCCTCCAGTCAGAGCATGCCTGAAGCTTTCCCTTTTTTTCACTGTAAAGCTTCCCACTCCTCTGCCTGCCTAGGACTGTCTGCCAAATGCAAATGATGGTGGCTATTCCCTTGGTGTGGCAAGCTCTGAATACATAGCCATTGCATGTTCTTGTTTGGTTGGTCTCCATTCCACAAGTGTTACTTTTTTGTGTGTATGTGTCTATGTTTCTCATTGCATTGAGAGCTTGAAGATTGGCCTCTTGATATACTCTTAGTTATATTTTTCTGAGCATAACCTTGTGACTTTTGTGTTAGTAGGGAGTCAGGATATTTGTTGAATGCAATCTGTTTTGAGAATTTGATTTGCTTACGTTTCTTGATGCTATATAAAAATGTTTTCCTCTGTAGTAATTTAAAGTTTGATAAATTATGTTGAGATGATGGTAATGTTAATAGATTATTAATAATACCACTCATCATGTATGTTAGTTGTTTTAAACATCTTAACTGTCAACCAAACCCTATAAGGTGGATGTTATGATGAATCCTGTTTAACATATGAAGGAACTAAGAACAAAAAGCTTAATTTACTTGCCCATGGCCAGAAAATCTGTAAAGTAGGGGAGCCAAGATTTAACTCAAGGAATCTAAGCCTAGAGTCTGTGCTCTTAACTTTTAAACTATAATAGCTCCCAATTCTAAAGAGAAATTTAATATTGTTCACCTTCGTTCTGGAAACTAGGTATTAACTGCTGGGACACAAAAATGAATAAAATAGAATCCTTGCCTTGAGGAATTTAGGCATTTTAAAAAATTGTGTCTTTGTGGATGGGCACTCAGAAATTCATAGAGAAAGGGAGATGGATGAATGTTGGAAGATGGATTTTGTAGTGGCAAGTTATTTTCACCAGAGACTCTGCAGAGGCATGACTGGAGATGAGGTGTGCGGAGGAAGTGGAAAAGTGGGAAAACCCTAGGAGAGAGATGGAGGCTTGGAGTTCCTCCTGCAGGAGCTTGGATTTTACCCAACTTTTATAAAAAGGAGACATTGAAGAATTTTTACTGTGGTGAGGGAGTATGAGTTGATATGATCAGAATTAAGTATGTATATATTCCCTTCATTTTGGATTCAAACCTCTTTCCTTTACAGAGCAGAACAAACAACCCAATATGAATTTTTGAGAGGCCATGGGAAGGCCTGAGTTTACAGATTGGTGGGGGTTGGGAGCCTAATGTACATGACCACATTTAGTCTCACAATACTTTCTCTGGGAGGTGATACAAGCCAAATGGTTAAGGAAAGGTGAAATGGGATAGCAACTCAGGTCAACTTGACTTACATGACATTCCAGAGTTGCTTCTGGTCCTCATTCTGATGTTGAATGAATCACTTTAACACTTTGGATCCCTGGTACCTTAACAGTAAAATAAGGTGGTATTATCCCTCAAGCTTTGTGATTCTTTAATTCTAATCAGAGAAACAATTAACATTTGGTGAAATGCTTTACTTTCTCAAATGAAAGCAATATTAACAATCTCTGTATAGAGTGGGCTGAAGTTCCCTAAAAGTGACCCCAAGGAGTGGGTTACTGCTATCCAAACACAATAAAAAGGCTATGAAACAAAAGTGTTTGAAACCCTACCAATACAAACAAAGTGCTTCTTCTCTATTAAAGCATTAAGACAATTCTGTAAAAAGTAGAAAATTCCTTGCAGACCCAAATGCCAAATCGATCCCTGAGTTCCAAGGCACCTCAGCTCCCAGTTCAGAATCAAGATTTTAAAGATGCTTTGGATGAAGAGAAAAAGTATTTCCCTCCACTTCGGCCTGGGCCCAAGAGTGTCAACACTGCTGGCTCTGTGAGCTTCACCTCTGCTGCAGCCGTCTCTAAACAATGGCTCTTAGACTGAACAAGTGTCAGAGTCATGTGAACCAGAGCAACTCCATCTTAAATAGGAGCTGGGTAAAATGAGGCTGAAAACTACTGGGCTGCATTCCCAGACGGTTAAGGCATTCTAAGTCACAGGATGAGATAGGAGGTCAGCACAAAGTGCAGGTCGTAAAGACCTTGCTGTTAAAACAGGTTGCAGTAAAGGAGCCGGCCGAAACCCACCAAAACCAAATGGTGATGAGAGTGACCTCTGGCCGTCCTCACTGCTACACTCCCACCAGTGCCATGACAGTTTACAAATGCCATGGTTCAACGTCATGAAGTTACCCTGTCGGTCTAAAAAGAGGAGTCATGAATAATTTGCCCTTGTTTAGCATATCATCAAAAAATAACCATAACAATATGAGATAGCCATTCTTTTATTCTTTTACTTTCTTAACAAACTAGCTTTCACTTTTCACTGTGGACTCACCCTGAATTCTTTCTTATGCGTGATCCAAGGACCCTCTCCAGGGGTCTAGATCAGGACCCCTTTCCAGTAATACAAGCACTTGGTAGGAAAGTTCTCAGTGGCAGAGGGGGATTGCATAAAGGACCTCTGAGTATGCGTTTCTGCATCACATAAGGCCAACATGATGGGAAGCACTAGATGAAAACAAAATGTCCAAATCTTCTTAAAAAGGATACATTTCCCAGTATAAAGTTAACATGTTACAAAATAGTTGTATTTTCTAAGGAAGTTTAGAATAAACAAGTAAGAGTTCAAAAAAAATATTCCCAATACCTCACTATTACCCATTACCATTGGTATATTTTTCATATTCTAGAATAATGGATCTGTTTCTGTTTGCTTTTTTAGCTCCAAAATGTGAAAGAAACAATTGATATTTTGGTAACGCTTACCTTTAATTTAAATTTAAAGAAAAAATGAGATCCTTATTAAAATTAATTAATTACCTGAAGAATAAATCCATGGGATTATCCACAAAGAAACATAACTATAAAATAAGCAATTTTATTCCACAATGTATGTATGCTTCAAAACATCATGTTGTACATAAGCAATAGTGCAATTTTATCTGCCAATTTAAAATAAAATAAAATAATCAGTATTGTTCAGCAAATTCTAAACAAAAATTACAAGTTCGTCTGAAATCCATACCTACCATATAAGCATTATGCTTCCTTATGTCAAACAACAGTAAACATTTGATTTTAGTGTTAAAAAAAGGCAATTCATTCCAGTTGTGGTAATTAGCAGAAAAGTAAATAGAGGTCAGAAAATGTTAAAAGTTTGATCAAGATAAAAACAGAATAAAGACAGAAGGCAAGAAAAGCAAAGAAAGGTAAATACCTATTCATGCAGGAGACTGAGAGTTGACTTATTCCTATCCCCCAAATTCCTGACCATGAGAGAAAAAAGAAGCTCACTGGAAGACGTATATTCACATTACAAAGATTAAATGAGTTAAGAAAGGTCAGGGATAACTTACAGGAATATGTTATGTACTATAAATCATCTTTTCCAAAATGTAGAAAGCATTAAAAAATAAACATTGAATGTGATCTGTTTTTTCCCAATAAAATAACAGGACTTTCAAAAAATATCAAACAAATAGTTCAAAAACATAGCAATTCAGCAGAGGATAAATGTCTTGAAATATGTTGACACAAATTGTCTATTTAGAATGCACTTAAGTCCAATTAGATGAGTATGCAAAAAAATTTTTTTGAAGTGGTTGAATGAAATGTTAATAAATGGTAACATAATTGTGCAAATTGCTAAGCTAGATGCTCATTAATTAAATTATGAACATTCATAGGGAATACATAGAGAATAGAGGCGTGGGTGAAATAGATGAATTAATCAAAGCCAATGAGTACAGTGGAGAACAGTTTGGCCTACTTCCTAGTTGCATGATTTTGGGTGAGTTACTTCATATCTCTGCCTCAGTTTCCACATTTATAAAGTGGAAATAATAGTATCTACCTCATAGGGCTGTTATGACAATTAAAGGAGATGAATCATTTAAAGGCCATGACAGTGCTGGCAGTAGACCCAGCAGGAACCAGTCATTGTACAGAGTGAAATAACTGTGGACTCAGATTTAGAATTCATGTTTTCTTCACCCTTGTTTGATGTTATTTAGGAGGTAATACTAAATACATTGTCATTGGCAAAGTCAGCAGCCCCTGACATTTGAACTTGGTGTAAATATGATTACTGTGCTATTTAAAGGTCCACTAAATTTAGTTATTACTATCATCTCACCCTAAACTTAATGGTGTTGAAACAAGAACCATCTAACCTCTAAATCAAAAAATAAATAAAAATGTAAACATGCTACATACAATCCTGTGGTTCAGTATTTGTCCTCCATACGGTGTCTTAATGTGCTTCTTAGCATCTGGTGGAGTAAAGCCAAGATGCTGGGTTTGATCCCACTTGGGTCTGTTAACTCTGCTTTAGTGCATGTTTACCTAAGTCATACTTGGCTTTGTCAGCTTACAAAGGCATGATTTTGGAAAGGACAGTAGTTAAGTTATGGGGGTAAGTGATAATTAGAGGATAGGGGAAGGTATTCATTCTTAATGATGGTAGGCTGCTTCAATAATAGCAGATTCATGCATAGAAGACAGTACAACGTGATGCGTTCATCTAGAAGCACACATACTTTCAAAGACATGCTGAAAAAGTCAGAAATAGGAAAAGGTTAATCTCAGTTTGCTATATGGTCATATTTACCCCTCCAAAAAATGTAAAGTCAATATTCTAATAATCTCAAAAGCCCATTCTAACTTCCTCTTTGTTCCAATTGTTTTCATTAGCTTTAGTTCTCCAGATGAGACCTCACATTAGGCCTGTTTCATATTTCTGTAATCTTTCAGGAGGTCAGGACCCCAGTCTCCTGCTATGGCCTTCATTATTCATTAGATAAGATTGAGATTATCTTCGTACCTGGAGGGCAGTGACGAAACTTTGGGGTAATTTAGGACCTCTTCTAATCTTTCCATCTGTTTGGATTAAGGAAGATTCCTGTGAATGCTCAATTTCTTTGATCTTTTATTCAAAGGTCCCACTTTGATAAGGTGGGCAGCAACATTGTAGCACCTCACTTTTTCCTTGGTCTTTTATTGAGCTGAATTTCCTAAATTTTGACCTTAGGAAGAAAAAAAAGGCAATTTTTTAAGTGTGATGGGCTGTGGGGTCTCTGAAATTTAGTTTAATATCTTCAATTCTAAAGGACAAAATAATATATCCATCTTTGCTGTGAACTGTATGTAGAATATACTTGTATCATCTTCCCTTGCTTGCATATAGGGATAAATCACTGTGGTGTGATTTATGAAGCCCCCTCCTTCTCTCAGTCTCTTCCAGCCTATTTGAGTTTGCTATCCAAGCAACAGGCCTTTCCTGACAGATATGATAGAACTGGTACCGGCAGTCACTCTCAGCAGGGTCTGTCTTTGTTGTCTTATTAAGTGTATGATTTACTATTTCTTCCTTTGATTTACTAACTAGAGTAAGAAATAAGAACTTTAGATTGGTAACAATATCCAAATGGTCACTTTTAAGAAAGTGCTGGCCAGGCACGTTGGCTCATGTCTGTAATCCCAGCACTTTGGGAACCCGAAACAGGCAGATCACCTAAGGTCAGGAGTTCAAGATCAGCTTGCCCAACATGGCGAAACCCCATCTACTAAAAATACAAAAAATTAGCCAGGTATGGTAGCAGGTGCCTGTAATCCCAGCTACTTGGGAGGCTGAGGCAGGAGAATCTCTTGAATCTAGGAGGAGGAGGAGGAGGAGGTTGCAGTAAGTGGAGATCATGCTACTGAACTCCAGGCTGGGTGACAAGAGTGAAACTCCATCTCAAAAAAAAAATTGCTTTAAACAAGTTAGTTTTCAGAATAGTAAGACTGCCATTAAGAGTGTTTTCCCATTATCAAGAATATGGCCAGATTGGAAAGTGATTCTGTAATAAAAAAATAAATGCCTTTCAAAGAAAGTTGAAGCAGTTGGCTAGCGGGAAAAGTAGTTACCTTTTCCCTTCTCCCGTGTGTGTGTGTGTGTGTGTGTGTGTGTGTGTGTGTGTGTGTGTGTAAACTTACAAACTCTTTCCCCTAGTTTAAAAAAAAACCACACAAAACAATGATGACAACTTTAATTAGATCCTGGCAACCTTGAAAAAAGAGATTGATCAGTGTTGTAAGCTTTTCTTTCTTCCTAATAATCATCATTTCTGAATACTAGAAAATAGAATGCCTGATGTTTATCACTACACATTGAAGGACATTTTAGGGAAGACTGGTATTTTGGACCTTGGGACCTTGTTATGCTTGAAGCTTAACTGATGGAACATCAACATTCTTTGCTTTCTCTTTGTAAAATATTTGCTGTAAAGTGTAAATAAAGAAGGGGAGTATTTCTTCACATTGCTATGCTAAAACATCTGGCATCTGGGGTTGTGTTTATACCCTTTTGCACTGCAGGCAGTGCAGGAAGACTCCTTCAAAGCAGTCTGGATTTTTCTTTCACCTCCTTGAATGTCCAAAAAGTAACTTCTATGGTTTGTGTTTGTTTTTTTATTTTTTTTAAGAAGACAATTTTTGTCCAAGCATATGGAGCATCTTAAATACTTTGGCCAAAAAACAAGTCACTAAAAAGGGAAGTTCTCCAATTTATCTTATAGCACACCTGTTATATCCTCAAGGGCTCTGTGTCACTCAGGACAACACCTACTTTCTCAAAATATGAGATCCAAAAATAACATAGTGCTTTTTGGAACATGATCTCACTTTAAAATGCATTTCCACCTTGCCTGTTCCAAACAATATGATTGCAGAGAATCAGACAATATGATAAAGCAAATAAATAAAAACCCAGAGAGGAAATTTGGTAGTAATTGAATGAAAAGTGAACAGAAAATAAGGAGAGAGAAACAAAATGAAGCTTAATATACAGAATGCATGCTGTAAGCTCATTACAGGTGAGCTACAACTTTAGCTCTGAATTTCCTAGCAAACAAAAAAGAAACACTAGATTAATCATATGAGTTTTGACATCAAGAAAGAAAAATAAGCCCTTGTTCAGGACAAGTTATTTCTTTTCCTGGTATAGAGAGCTATGAGAATATTTTTTGGTTTGTCTTTTTTATTATTATACTTTAACTTCTGGGGTACATGTACAGAATATGCAGGCTTGTTACATAGGTATACAAGTGCTATGATTGTTTGCTGCACCCATCAACCTATCATCTACATTATACATTTCTCCTAATGCTACTCTCCCCTAATCCCCCAACCCCCGACAGGCCCCAGTGTGCGATGTTCCCCTCCCTGTGTCCATGTTCTCATTGTTCAACTCCCACTTATGAGTGAGAACATGGAGTGTTTGGTTTTCTGTTCTTGTATTAGTTTGCTGTGAATGATGGTTACCAGCTTTATCCCTGTCCCTGCAAAGGACATAAACTCATCCTTTTTTCATGGCTGCATAGTTCTCCATGGTATATATGTGCCACATTTTCTTTATCCAGTCTATCATTGATGGGCATTTGGGTTGGTTCCAAGACTTTGCTACTGTAAATAGTGCTGCAATAAAAATACGTGTGCATGTGTCTTTATGGTAGAATGATTTATAATCCTTTGAGTATATACCCAGGAATAGGATTGCTGGGTCAAATGGTATTTCTGGTTCTAGATCCTTGAGGAATCGCCACACTGTCTTCCACAATGGTTGAACTAATTTACACTCCCACCAACGGTGTAAAAGTGTTCCTATTTCTCCATATCCTCTCCAGCATCTGTTGTTTACTGGCTTTTTAATGATCGCCGTTCTAACTGATGTGAGATGGTATCTCAATGTGGTTTTGATTTGCATTTCTCTAATGACCAGTGATGATAAGGTTTTTTTCATATGTTTGTTGACTGCATAAATGTCTTCTTTTGAGAAGTATCTGTTCATATCCTTTGGCCACTTTTTGATGGTTTTGTTTATTTTTTTCTTGCAAATTTGTTTAAGTTCTTTGTAGATTCTGGATATTAGCCCTTTGTCAGATAGAGAGATTGCAAAAATTTTTTCCTATTCTGTTGGTTGCCAGTTCACTCTAATGATTATTTCTTTTGCTCTACAGAAGCTCTGGAGTTTAATTAGATACTATTTGTCTATTTTGGCTTTTGTTGTCATTGCTTTTGGTGTTTTAGCCA
>CAUYLG010023305.1:0-28702 GCA_963573385.1 Cacajao melanocephalus | reverse complement strand
CCGTGTGGCTCCTCCGCCGGGAATCTCCTAGTCTGTGGGCAACAAAAATTCATCTGAAAGTGCGGCGTCCACTCGCTCTCTGCGCTTTCACTGGGAGCTACAATCCTGAGCTGTTGTTAATCGGCCATCTTGGATCTCTCTATAAATATTTTAATAAGATTATAGGTAAGATGTATTCTTACTTTGAAGTAAAGATAAATTTTTCAGATTAAAGTTTAATTAATAGTAAATAGGTCAGTACTTCTTAAACTTTATTGTACATACCAGTCACTGTATGTACTACAGTGCATAGGGTGTCTTGTGAAAATGCAGTTTGATTCATTATGTTTGGGAGGAGAACACATATGAGGGAGTAAACACATTGAGTATCTTAAGGGTATCTAGTGATGACCCTGATGAAACTTCTTGGACCACGTAATTAACATGCAAAATTATTTTACTAAATGTAAGGCAAAGTGCTGGTTCTGGAAAAAGCATGAGTACTAGGATATTTAGATATAATTTCATTTTATGCTACTTAGCTAACTAGTCTTGGGCAGATTTTTAACTTTTCTTAGTTTGCTCTCTCAGTATCTTAAACAGTAGTAAGCATTTAAGAAATATTGCTTGATTGATTTAAGATTTCAAAAGAAATACTCAGCTCCAATGATGGCAATTTCAATTCAGTGTAGCAAACACTGAAGACCTACTGAGCCTGAAACGATGGTGTACTCAGGGTACCACTGTAGACATGAATTATTCCTTTCTGAAAGTTATGCAAAAAATTATATGAAATATAAATATTGCCATTGACTTAGTGGCTGGAAATTTTGCTTTGTGGACTTTAGATATCAGCAGACATATCATTTCTGTCACGTGTTTTTTATTGGACAATAGTCCAGGTTTCTATGTTGCTCAAAATTCATAGTTATTCCTAAATGTTAGCAGTTTTCCAAAAGCTTCTCAAATTTACCTCTTCTAATTGAAACCAGATAAAAAATTTTATTTGGTCAGGAGTTTGCTGCATACTAGAGTAGTTTTGTTACTCTGTCAATAATGGTATAATTCAATTGTTAATATAAATTGGGATCTAGTACACTAGACATCTCAGAAATTAAATAAGACATTAAGTATCTGCTATTGGGGAATACACTAAGATAATAAGTTTGAAAAATCTGATTACATGCCACAGAACATTGTAAATTCAGATGTGGCTCCTTCCACTCAGTGATAACAGAATTTGGAATCTGTTACTAATAATAAATCCAACATCAGAAGCTGGCTTCATACAAATTGTAGTTGGCTGGTATTCTCTGTGTTTCAAATTGAGTAATTAATTATATTAGCTACATTTCATGTTATACATATACTAGAAACAATGATATGTTTGCAATGGAGCAAATACCATTTTGTTATTGTTAATGGATATGGCACGAATGCAAATTGTCTTGCCTTTCTTGCCTTTACAACTGTTGTTAAAAGTTAGTGTGTTGTCACTTATTTTGATACAATCTTGACTACCTATTAATGTTTTTAAAGTATTGATAACTAAATTTGTAAGATATAAAATGTAGTAGCCTAAGATTGGACAAAGGTTTTTGTTTTTACATTTTTTTTCTCTCTTCTTATTACATTTGATGGTGATTTTTTCAGACAACAAATCTTGGGTTTTTTTTTTTTCTGATTTCAGTGGCATTCTGCTTTAGATTATGCTTGAGTTTCAGAGAAAATTTAATATGGATCATTTTATGAAAGATGGGAACTTCTTTGGCAGATAAACCTCCTTTGTGTACTCTTTTAGGAATATTAATATTAATTCATGATTATTCCTTGAAGCCTTTGTGTTTCTACTCCTTCCCTCCTCTTTTTGATGGGATAGGCCACATAATAAGCATGGTCCTCTGGCCATGGAACCATTTGGACAGTTCCTTCAACCCATCAGCACTGGCAAATACCGTCATGGTTCAATACCCTGTTGTGTGGCCACAGAAAATGCTAAGACAGGCCACGTTTAAAAAGACACAGACTAATTGTGAAAATTGGCTTGCATTTCTCATAAGCCAAGTTTAATTTCCATCAGTGAGTTGACTTTTGAAAATACACATTAAATAGTTACATTTCTTATTCATCAAGCAACTTGACATTATAACCACCAAGCACTGATTTGATTTTTAACTTGCTTTGAAATCAACAATGATAATTCAAGTTATAGGATGATAATTATCAATATTGTGTCAGAATAAAAGCAAATGCCATTTGCTCTAATACGTAGACTCAGAGATAGCTCACAATTAAGAACAGAATAATAGGAAAGGAATAAATTCATATTATCACATACCCCCATGATTTTAGTAATGTTTTAAAATAAAAATAAGCACTTGTGATTTACAAATGAAAAGCCTTATTTCCATTAATTATATATTTTCTTTTTAGAATATTTCTTTTGGAGGATGGCAGCCTCAGGATATACAATGTTACCAGGTCAGATGCTGGATCATATACGTGCATAGCCACAAATCAGTTTGGCACTGCAAAGAACACTGGCAGCCTCATTGTAAAAGGTATCATATTGTCTTCATTTGTGCTCATGAACATTGGAAATAGGCATGCATATCATGACTTATATCACAGTGTTAAATCTGTACCATATTATATATGTGAAATAGTTGATTTCACAATTTAAGAGATCCATTATCATACTCATTAATAGCATGCACACTTTGCCAATAGGATATCATGGTAGATGTGAATACTTTGGCAATCGAAAATGCTGTCAGAATAGAATTACAGTTAAAATCTACACCTAAATTATTAGACTTTTTACATATGCCTTAATGTTAGCGGCCATGGACAGTTTGATAAAGTCACTGGATAACATTTTTTTGGTTAAATGTCTTTCAAAATCTTTCTTTTTATATGAAATATTTACACATATATAAGGCTACCAAATATATAACTGGTTCATTTGTTTATGTAACTCTAGGTACAAAACTAATGAAATGCAGAGTCATGCATATGCTTTGATAAGCAGTTCTTTTCAAAGAGAAAAAAATTAAAATCTACATGAGTCATTATTACATTTTCATCACAGTAATCAGATAAACTCATACAATTTATAGATATATATTCTATACACTATTTTTAAGATTTCTAAATGAGTATCAATCCAAATATTTCTACATTTATCACCAAGGGACACAATTAATATTAGAAGTATCTATTCCTTATCTTTGCTACTTTATTTTGTTGAATCTCAGCTCAAAAACTAGTATGTTTACTGGAAGCCATGTCATTTCTATCATTTCATTGCCTCCTTGATGATAAAAATAACTCTCTTGATAAAGCAGTTTGAGCGACTAATTAAGCCCAAATGATTAAAATCAGCATTTCATGCTTTCTCATCTTTTCCATTAAAAATAAATATATTCAATAAAAAATTGTTAGCTGCTACACTTCAACCATCATTTAAAATATCTCATGGAAAATAAACACCCACCTTTGAGCCCGGAAAATATTTCTGCCAACTTGTCTCAAGCGTATTACATTATGATGACAATTGTCTGAAGTACTCTGGGGAATTGTGACTGATAAAACTTGATGTGTCAAAATCCAACCAGTGTGGCACATTTTGAAAAACTTCACTTCCTTAAGATTGTATTGTCATCAATTTTTTAAGACACAGATGGACTTAAGTGTTTCAAGATAGACGCTATGGCTATATTTAAGAACAGACTATTTCTCCAGCAAATTTTTGGCAATACTCAGACACTGAAAAATATGAATGCTTTATGTTTGAAGAAGTAGCAAGTTCATTAGGGGGAAAAAAGAGATTTATTATACCATTTCAAATTAAGAAGGGGTAGACAGTACACACTAATTTTATTACAGCAGAAGATTAAAATGTGCTGAAGGATGAAAAGGCATTGGATAAATCTTCTAGGCATAGAATAATCCAGAGGGCATTAAAACATGAGATAGAAAGTATAGAAAATATCAGCAGTAGCAACGTAGTTTTTAAAAGAAAGTTTCTTTAGAATATTGGTGATCTGGGAGGAGGGGCAATGTTTTTGCTGCTAAAATACAATAAAATACAATAATGGGGATCCCTTCACTCTAGAGGATAAGAAAAACAAAAGTCAACGGATAGATTAAACTGAATGAATAGGCTCTTTTCCTCCAGTGTTTCTTAAACCTTTGACATCATGATACTCACTGTCCACTAATAATTGATGAAAGAAAAGTAAAAGGTGACAACTAACAAAAATATTAACTAAGAAACTTGGAAGCCACTGGCTGTGTTCTGGTTGTAACATTTACATATTTCAGATGTGTAATAGACCCATGTTTTCTGCACTACGTTCCTAGTTCTTATGACGGAAATAAGTTTATCTACACTTTCAAGTATTCCGTAAATCACACCATAATTCCCAGATACTCCTCTCTTTCCACAAGTAAAAAAAAAAAAAAAAAAAAAAATCAAGATAGCTAAGTTAAAAAAAAAAGAATCTTGACTTACATTTTTTTTTTGGTTCATTTCTAGTGTCCTTTGTTGAGGTTGTTGAAACAAATTTATCCCACTTGGCATTCCTTGTTATCTTAATCAGTTCCACTTTTTCTTCTTCTACATCACTTTTTATCTTCTTATAAACTATATAACCGACTTATTTATTATGTTTATGGGCTTTTTTTTTTCTTTCCTTCCTTTCTAGAACAGAAGCATAAAGTGGTCAGGGATTTTTGTTTTAATCAATGATGAACCGTAAGTCTTAGAACATTGCTGGGAACTGTGTGTGCCCAGTAAATATTTATTAATTTAGTGAAGTGCTATTATTTTATACAGCTTAGTTCACAGGGATACTTTCCATACTGGCTTCCTTGCTCTAAAACCTGACAGTTTTCAATTTTTCGGAGTCTGAACTTCTTAGGACACTGCAAAAAAAGAACATCGAAGAAAAAAACAAACTTTTTAAGTGCATTCACTTTCCAATTGTAGGGTTTGGAATCTTACATTTTTGACCGATATCAATCTCCTCACTCTCCTAAGGGGGTGCAAGCCTAAACCTATATTGAAATCCACAAATTCATGAAGAGAATTCATTGTTCTGGTATTTCTAACACAGTACAGGAGAATAATTTACATATGCAACAGGGATAAGCGTTAATATAACTGATGTCACTATACATGATTGTCAAGTTACTTTCATGCATTTACACCTAATAACAGGAAGGAAATTTTGTTATATTTTAACCTTCATGATATATCCACATCCCATTTTAAGTGGATTTTAGGGTCTTTTGCTTCTTAATCATTAACAAGAACTATCCTGTGCAATACATTTACATACTTAACCACAAAAATATGTAAATAAATAAAATAAACAAAAAATGTGTGTACCTGTATGAATAAAAAGTTTTAGAAACTTTGCTTTATTATTTATGTGTAATGTTTAATCTTTATTAAATTGTGTGACTGTCATACAAGCACATTTCTAAGTGTATTATTATCATGTCCTCTTGACTGATATCTCTAAGTCCCTTTCATGTAAAAACGTTGAAGACATCACTGGCAAGGAATTGTTATTTTACAACCTACAAATTTGAAGCTTAGAAAAAATTGTAATAGTGTACATCAATTCAACCGTTTTCTTGACTATTGGGTGTATAGTTATTTGGTTGTTTGTTAACATGGCTTAATAGCTGTATATATGTCTGTGTGTTTTCTCATCAATAACGTTCGTCTGATTGTCATTACAGAATCAAATATGATTTTGTTTCTCAAGCCAAAATCAGTGGATAGTGACTTTAACAGTAACAGAGTGTTAAGGAGCAAATGAGAAATTTCAGTAAAGCTGATAAAAACAATCATCTCCCTTTGAATTTACTTATCAGCCTCAGTCATGCAAGAAATGTTGTTGTTAGATAGCATGTAAAAAGATAATAGTTACAAGAGTGAGATATTTTCCAGCTTCGTTTTTAGCTGCTATGGCTTATCTATGTTAAGAGGATTCTGAAGTTATCTGCACTGTAAGTTGGAAATTTCTATTTCACTAATACAGCAGGATAAGGCAATTTTCCATTCAAACATTGTGAGTGCAATTAGCAGCAGCTTTGCCAGCGCCTCAGAAGATGCCCAGTATAATTTGAGGACATGTTTCGTAGGCACAAACAGGGAATCAAGAGGAAAGAGAGTTTAAGTGGTTTCATTTTGGAGGACTGAGATTCAAATTACAATGCGTACATACACTAAGAGGTATATGAAAATCACATAAAAGGGGGAATTATTTGATCCGGCATTTGGAAAATTATTAAAAAGCAGAGTAACAGCACGCTATAAAAATGATCTTGTTTGCAGGCGACATTTGTTTTTGTTTCCCCACTGGAGAAGTTTTGGATGTTCAATTATAGGCCTCATTGCTTCAGTGTTATTTTCAACTGAAATGTCGGAACTTGGAAAAGCATATCTAATGTGCAAATTAAGTTTATTGCTGCTCATTTAGTTGTTTATTCTTTGTGATAGAAGTCTTCATTATACCAGCATTACAGGCTGGCCTATCCATTTTCTCCAGCAGAATGAGAGTATTCACTAATACCGGTCTACATTTACTAAGAGAAATACTCAAGATATGTAGATAATTGGAGGCTTTGTGGCACTAAAAGGCAGTTTGAAGGATTTGAGGTATCTAGCACAGCATTATTGAGAAGTCCAGCTTGATCAAGCAAACCAAAAGTACAATTTCAGAGAAATGACAAGGTGCATTGGAATACATTTGTCATATTGTAGTACTTGAAAACACCAGAGAAGTCTCCAGTAGCACTAAAATCTCCCCCAAAATATTCTATTCCACATGCCACTTTCCTACAAAGAATAACTCAAAGCATTTCAATAGAACAAAGACTTTGATTTAAAAATTATTGATGGTAAAAATTATTTTCAAGATGAGACAATATATAATGAGTTATTATACTGGTCAGATGAAAATTTTTCCTGTTCCAATTTTGAAATTGATGCTGAGTGAATTACTGAATACTATAATCTCTTCAAGTAAAAATGTAGAAACAAGCACAAAACATGCATCAATTTAAGCAAGCCCACTAAGATCAATGTTATCTTGATCTTCATGACAATTTAGTTCATAGACTTTTTAAAATGTAGAACATGTCACTCAGATTAAAGTACCACGTAAATTATACAGCTGTTTTTTTCTTAATGTATATTTTACAAAACCTAATGTGAAAAATAGATATTAATACATTATAGGTTTTACCACTTTTTTTCAAGATACTTTCACTGCATAGTTCAAGCGTATTATTGGTCAATGTTTTGTTTTGTTTAGTTTTGATAAAAATAGGGAGTGTATATCTAGGGTTTTGTGTCAATTGAAGGAGACCAGACACAGAGGAGTACAGACCACCTTCTAAAATGGTTAATGCACAGCCTCTGAAATTACATTAACCTGCCGTTACTAACTAACATGGACGTTGACAACTTTGTTTTTATTGTTATTCATGTTGTATTTATTATTATTATTATTCATTACTATGAGTTAAATACGTGCCCTGTCCCAGGCACCATGATAGGTTATTTATGTACATCATCTCATTTAACTTTCAGAACAATGCTTTGAAGTAGATATTATCATCTCCATTTTATACAAGGGAGATTGAGGAATAGGTTGCTAAAACCACTTGCCCGAGGTCCATGTGTTAGTAAGTGGCAGAACTTTTGCTTGCCTTCTTTTCCATCTTTCAACAAATGTATGTATTAAAAACCACATGAGACAATTTTACATGACATTGTTCCAAGTTCAGCAGGAATAAAACTATAGTAACATGCAGATATTAGTACTTTCTCCTAAATACCTCAGCCTTCATTCGAGTGCAGTATTTGTATGTATATTTTTATTTGTAAAAATTCATTAGAATATAATATTTGTATGTACATTTACAATTTATTATATGTAAATTACATATAAAAGTACATTTATTTAAAATTTGTATATAAAATACATAAATTTTACATGTATATTCACTAAATTTTGAAAATGATATTTGTAACCCAAAATGCACAAGATATAGAACATTATTAAGACCCTTCATCTAGAACTTCTTTTCATGTCACTTAATCCTTGTTACTACTACACTCCTTGAAGCAGCTACTATAATAATTTTCTCACCATGGATTTCATACAAATGCTATCTTATAGTATGCATTCTTTTGTGTTTGGCCGCCTTCATGCAGCATAAACCACTAGCTATCCACCTCTTATTTTTATTAAGGTAAAAAAACAAAACATTTTAATCAATACATTTATCATTTATTCTGCAGGTAGCCATATACATATATATATATATATATATATATATCTTAAACTATTAAGTCTTTTTTATCTTCAGTTTCCCACCCAAACCTGCAAACACTTATACTCACTTGTATCTTGAGTTTTTGGTCAGGAATTAGAAATTTAGTAATTTACCTTGACCTTTTTCTGACTCGAAAAGAAGCAATTAGGCTATTCTGCTTCTTAGGCATTCTATCTCTAAATTAGCTCAGTGGTCACTTATGCTCTAGGGCCATTTTTTTTTTTTTTTTTTAGGAATAAAGTGTGTCATTAAGATGGAAAATACTCCCCCAGAAGCAAGCTATGTTTTCAGTCTCTGGATCCTGAATACTCAAGCAAGTAGTTAACCAACTGCCTTCAAGTCCAAAAGAGGAATGGGGTTGAAGGGTGTGAAGAAGGGGGAAAAAAATCACATGAATCAAACTTAGTTTTATCCTCCTTTTCTGGCTTTTATTTTTTCATTTTGACTCCCCTCATCCCAACATGAAACATTCAGAAGAAAATATCCTTTGTATTAGGTTCTATTGTCAGGTAAAATAAAATTTTCTAACTTCATCTTCTACAAAACTACGGGCTGGGTGTGGTGGCTCATGCCTGTAATCCCAGCACTTTGAAAGGCTGAGGTGGGAGGACAGCTTGAGACCAGTAGTTTGAGACCATAGCAAGACCTTATCTCTACAAAAAAAAAAAGAAATTAGTGTTATCTTGGTCTTCATGACAATTTAGTTCATAGTCTTTTGAAAATGTAGCACGTCACTCAGATTAAATCACTACGTAAATTATACAGCTGTTTCTTTCTTAATGTATATTTTACAAAACATAATGTGAAGGATAGATATTAATACATCGTAGATTTTGGTGGCACATGCCTATGGTCCCAGCTACTTCGGAAGCTGAGACGGAAGGATCACTTAAGCTCAGAAATTTGAGGTTGTAGTGAGCTATGATCATGCCACTGCACTCCAGCCTGGGCAACACAGCAGGATCCTGTCTCAAAAAAAACCCCCAAAAATAAAAATCTACAGAAGTCTTCTATTGTATAATTCACTACAGCCCAGCATAAAGTTACAATTGGAAAATAGTCTGAATGAACACTATCTATTTATAAGAAATATAAATACGGTGCTACAAATATGTTGTCATTGCCTATTAAGTACTAAGAGCTTTGAAATCGTAGTTGTCATATCTGATTTATTAAGCAGAATCTACAGTGCATGCTCTTTTTAAATTAATGTCAGGCCCTACTTTGACTGTTTTTTAATATGAAAGATCTGTGTTCACATTTTACATTATTTTTTGCTAGGAAAATAGGGTAACTTTGCATGATACTTAGACATGTTTTCTCAATTAGACATCTCAGTTTTTAGACAATGCTTCCTCTAGACTGGTTCTTCATTTGTTTCTTTTACTCTGGGGTTCTCGGTAGTCTTTTAATATTTATTCCAAATCATTTAAATATGGAAGTAGTAGATAAATGGAAAATGGTACCTGAGAGTAAAGTGGAATATATTGACCATGATTACTTTATGCATTGAAATTAAATTTTACTCTGCTGTGGTGAAATACGATAAGTGCTGCAAGTAGATTTTAATCTGTAGATACACATGTGTGAGCAGATAATCATGCACTTGTCTAAGAGGATATAAAACATTTTAGACTTATGTATTGTATATACAAAGAGGAAAAGCATATTAAATAAAGACTGAAAACTCTTTTATTTCTGGTTTGCTAGATGTGGAGAAATAGAGACCCCATCACACCAATTTCCTTGTTTGTTTGCCTGCTTTTCTCTGTCCAAGGTTTATTTCAGAGTATTAGCTTTGATTTCCTGTGTTTGCTTTCCCTCCTTTTGTTTGTTTGCTTAGTTTTCTATGGACTTGACAATAATTCATTTCCTAAGTCTATCTCAATTGTCTCCCTTCAATATCAGCCTGCCCTGTGTGTTGAAGCTCCGTTGCCTTAACTCCATGCCTTTCTTTTTCTTAACATACTCCCTCATTTTGGTAGATTAAATTTTCCAGTGGGTATTTGAGAAAGAATCCAAGAGAAATACAATTTTTTTGAAATCTTTCATGTTTGAAAATGTCTTTATTCTATGTTTACATTTTATTAATGGTTTAGTTTGAAATAGAATTCTAGCTTAGAAATCATTGTTTTTCTGAAATTTTGAGCTGTTACTCTGTTCTGAAAGATGAAACGTTTTGGATTTCTGATCTGTTGTTTGTGGCATCTTTTTCCTCTTGTTCTCTAGAATTCTGTATTCTCCAGTGTTTGACAATTTCAAAATAATGTGTCATGTTTTAAAGCTGTTATCAACCATTATACTGGGCATTAGGCAGGCTTTGTCACCCTAGAAACTCATACTTGTTCCTAAAGTATCTTCCTGAATAATTTAATGTTTTATTCCATTCGTTTTCCTAAAAGCCCTATTATTTAAATGTTATATTTCCTAAACTTGTAGTTTAGTTTAAAGCTATCTTCATCTATATGTATATATATACACATACATGTATATTCCATATAGATTCTAGATATTTGATATATATGTATGCATACATATATATTTTTTTCTTCTTTCTTTTTCTCCTAGTCTTCATTTTATAGTTTTACCTACCCCTGGTGTCTCATCCAGTTTTATGATTTTAAATACCATCTATAAGTTAATTCCCACACTCAAATCAAGTTAATTCCAGCTTTAATATTCCTCCTTAATCCCCAAATCCAACAGCCTGTTTTCTCATCTTCACTTACAAATTTACTATATCCTAACATTGCACTCCTGATTCTTACTCCCCAAACTTGTCTCTACTGTATTCTTTCTCCACTATACTAATGACAGTCTACACAGACAGTTGTTTAGACCAAATCTTTGAGATTATTTTTAGTTCTTTTCTTTCATTCAAACTCCATATTCAATTGCCCCAGAATAGTTTCACCTTCAAGGTACATACAGAATCTAACCACTTCTCACCACTTCAATTAGCAAACTTTAAGCCATGCCATCTCTTTCCCAGAGTATTGCTCTAGCACAGAATTGCTCAAACAGGATGATTTTGTCTCCCAGGGGACATTAGCAAAATATGCAAATATTTTTGGTTTTCACAGCTGCAGGGTCTACTCACATCTATCCTAGTTAGAGGCCAGGAACACTGCTAAGAATCCTACAAGTCAAAGAACACCCACCCGATCCTACCCGCCGCCCTGCACCACACACATGCTAAAACCACCGCTGACACACACAACAAAGAATTATTTGGACAAAGTGTTCATAAATATTAAGCTTGGAAACCCAGTAGTAGCTTCACAAGTATTTGTCCTAATTATTTGTTTTCCTTCTAGAAGCTACAATGTTCCTAACAAAATGTAGGCAAGATTCTGTCACTCTTAGGATTGAAATCTTCTAATGGTTCTTCAGTTCAGTTTTGCTCCTTTTGTTCAGCATTTGTACTGATGTATAACTTGAAGTAAGGTAAGGGTGCAATACTAATTAAATGGTTTTTAATAGATGACTGAATACAATTAGTATATTTCTATGTTAAGAATCTCTACGTCTGTTCAAAATTATACTTATTTCTTTCTCTGACATCAATTATCGTATTCTTCAAGCTATTTTCTAAAAATCTATTGACAAATGGCCTTAATATTTCTACCAACACACTTAATCTATTATGAAACATTAGTAGTAATGAAGAATAGTCTGTCATAACTAGTTGAATTAAGCTTAACACAGCAACCTCTCACTGATGTTCACCACAAATATTGTCCAAAAATATGTTAAAAATAAACAAAAATATTTCGAGGAATTGTGGCAACAGCCAAGGTATTTGCAACATGTGGTGCAGTAGCCTGGAGAAAACAAAAGTACAGATAGGTGAGTTCACATTCCCTGCTGCTGAATTTCTTCTTAGAAATTTGCCATTTCCTAAGCAGTGTAAATCAGGAATGAAGAAACTAAACAGGAAGAAGAAAACATCTAAGCAGAAATTTTGGTAACTTCACAGTGAACAGAAAAACAAACAGAGGTTCAGAATAAACCAAATAGAATGGGATTTGCTAAGCAACTCAACCTTGAGTCAGGACATCCAAAAGACTGTGTCTTAGTAAGAAAACAAAACAAAACAAAATATAATTGACCAGGACTTAAAATGACTAAGATCCAGACTCAGTTCATAACAGTTTTGGACCAGTTTCTGGCTATTTTTCTAATTGCATGCTTAAAAAAGTAAATCTTCCTGGCAAAAATGTAACATTATAGAATCATTAAGTTTTTGATCCACAATATGTAGCATTCAATAACATATTGCTAGTAATAACAGGAGCTACGAAAAAATGACCAAAAGCCAGAGGAAAAAAAAAACAGACAATAGTAACAGGTCTCAGCGATAGAAATATTAAAGTTTTCAGAAAGAGCTTTAAAATAATCTCGATTAATGTATTTTAAAAAATAGACGACAAGATGGAGAATTTCAGAAAGGAAATGGCATGTGTTAAAACTCCAATGGAAAGGGTAGAACTGACAATTGCAAGAGCTAATATTAAGAACAATACATGGATTTAACACCAGATTAGATATAGCACAAAGAGGATTAATAAAGGGGAGGATGTGTGAATAGAAAATATCTAGACTGCGACATGGAGAGATAATACAATGATAAAGACAGTAAGTATCATAAGGAAAATATGCAATATGGTGAATAACTTCTAACATACATAAAATCATTGTTCCAAAAGGAGCAGAGAAGAGTTAAAGAAAGTTAGGCATAAGAAATATTTGAAGAAATATTTGCCAGATACTAAAAAAAAAAACTGAAAATAATAAGAAGCATTGAATTCAAGAAATTGTGCGAGCCCCAATTCAGACAAATACAAAGGAAATCTTAGCTAAGCACATACTAGTAAAACTAAAGGAAAAAAAAATCAGATAAAAAAGATGCGTTATGTCAAAAAACCAAGACTGGCAGTTGATATAACAAGGGAAAAAAGAACCCAGAAGAAAATGAAATGACATTTTTAGTGGGCTAAAGACAATACCAATAAGAATTCTATTCCCATTTAAAAATTCCCCCCAAATAAAGACAAAATAAAGTTGCTTTCGAACAAACAAAACCTGAGAGAATCCCCATCACTTAAAAAAATTAAAATTGCTTATGTTTAAGGTGTACAACACCTTAAATGGTTTGATATACATGCGCTTAATAAAATGGTTCCTATAGTCAAGCGAGTTAACCCATTTCCTCATACATCTGTCTCTTTTGTGTGATGAGAACACCCGAAGTCTACTTTCTTGAGAACTCTCTGTGCACAATACAGTATATGTGATAACAGTATTATTAACTGTATCATCGTGTTGTGCATTCTTTCTCTAGATTTATTTATTCTACATAGTAGTAACTTTGTACCTTTTGACCAAAATCTTCCTATTTCCCTCACTTTTCTGCTCTGAGTGACCAACAGTCTACTGTCTGTTTGTATGTATTTGACATTTTTTGATGCCACCTACAAGTTAGATCCCATAGGATTTTTCTTTCTGTGTCTGGCTTACTTTACCTAGCATAGTTCCTCCAGTTTCATCTATGTTGTTGCAAATGGTAGTATCTCCTTTTATAGAGCTGAATAATATTCCCTGGTGTATACATATCAGAATTTCTTTATCCATCATCCATTGATGGACCCTAGGTGATCTTCCTATCTTAACTGTCATGAATAATGCTGCACATGTGGGCGCAGATATACCTTTGACTGTTGATTTTATTTCCTTTGGCTATTTATCCACAAGAGGGATTGCTGGGTTGTATGGTATCTCTGTTTTTAACTTTAAGGAAACTTCCATACTATTTTCCATAATAGGTGTACCAATTAATATTCCCACCAACAGTATATAAGTGTTCCCTTTCTCTCAACCTTAGATAACAGTTACCTCTTGTCTTTTTGATAATAGCTATTCTAACAGGTGTGATGTGACATCTCATCGTGGTTTAGATTTGCATTTCCCTGATGATTAATGATGTTGAGCACCTTTTCACATACCTGTTTGCCATTTGTATGTCTTTGGAAAAATGTCTATTCAATTTCAGAGCAGTACTAACAGAAATGCTAATGAAGTTTCTACAGTTAGAAGGAAAATCATGTATACAGAAGAAGAAATACAGAGCAATGGAAAGGGTTAATATCTTAATATATAGCATAATTTGACATTCTGAGGAATTCATTAGAAAAAAAAGTCCAATTTTTTCTTTGTCTTCTCTTTGCTTTTCGTTCTTTCTTTTTTTTTCTGAGACAGAATCTCGCTCTGTTGCCCAGGCTGCAGTGGAGTGGCATAATCTCAGCTCACTGCAACCTCCACCTCCCAGTTCAAGGAATTCTCCTGCCTCAGCCTCCCGAGTAGCTGGGACTACAGGCTCATGCCACCATGCCCGGCTAATTTTTTGTATTTTTAGTAAAGACGCGGTTTCACCATGCTGACCAGGCTGATCTCGTGATCCACCTGCCTTGGCTTCCCAAAGTGCTGGGATTACAGGCATAAGCCACCACACCCAACCCCAATACCAATTTTTTTAAAGTATTTATTTCTAGTCCTCACAAATTAACTGGTGAGAGAAAATATCGGAGAGATTTGTTACCTGTTTGAAGTGCTATTTACACACTAGTTTATTTTATACTGGTTTCTTAGCAACATTTTCTATAATGTCAAGGAAGAGACCCATGTTTGTACAGAAGGAAGAGTTCGATGATTTTTCTTATACATTTGTTCATCCTTTGAGAGGATTTTAAAACTTTAGAAACACGTTAGCAATTACTATTCAGAAAAGTGACATTGATAAAGATTTCAACTGAGTTGAAGGAACAAAAAAACAAACAAACAAAATAATATTTTCTGTATGGTTAAGCAAGACCAATTGGTCTTCCAGATAACTGGAGATGTGGAAGTAGGTTAGTGTATAGACTAAACAAGGTTGGATATGAGCTGTCTTCCACTGACTCTGAGTGATGTATACATGAGAGTTTCTTACACTATTTCCTCTACTTCTGTGCATGTTTGTAATTTTCAATAATAAAAGACAGGAAGAACATGTTGGGGGAGAGTGAATATTTACATGCAGAATAGGGAGGAACATTCTTACTCACTTTCTAAAGTCATAAGAATGGGCCACTTTTTGAAGATTGTCCTAAATATAAATGACAATCATTCATGAAGAGTTTGTAAAATCACAGAATATCTACCATTTTCAATATATGTCAGTGAGGTAAACGTTATTATATAAAAACAACTTCATCTAGCCGCCCTATTCTTACAAAGAATAATATGATGTGACACTTTTGATGAATAGCCTTACTCGAATTCACATTTCATAATAGCCAATGATGTTTCCAGAATGCATTTTAGTTACAAGGACCCCAGCAGACATGAAGACTAATTGCATCAAAACTTATGTTAGGATCGTTTAGTGTGATTTCTTTAAACGCTTAAAAATGGGACTGGTTCTCTATATCAATGACCAAATACACTCGTACATTTCATGATTTTAACTTCATGTTTAGAAGCAAGGGGATGACAATTAAATCAATGTTTCTTAAATAGAAAATTCAGCTTCAAGTTTGAAAAACTAAGGCAACATTTCTCAAAGCATCGTTTCTGGACTACTTCAAAATCAACTGGAGAAGCCTGATAAAAGTGCATATTCAAGGTCGAGACATACTGAATCAGTATTTCTGGTGCAAGCTGAGGAATTCACATTTTGACAAATGCTCAGGAAATTCTTACACATGCTAAAATTTTAAAACCATTGGATCAGACTTCCTACAAATGGTTAAGGTATATGCAAGAAGAACCAAATGATATTAAATGATCGTGAATAAATAATCCTTTGTTTTGTTTGAAAAGACTTAAAGAATATCAAATTTTCACAAACAATAGAGTCCAGCATAGTCAACATTTCTTCTATTTAATTTGTTACAATTCAGGCCCTAAATATCTCACTGATCCATGAATACTAAGAAGTATTTCAGTGTCAATGAGCCTCAAGTTACTGCACCTACTCTACTGGTATACATGCACTCTTAGGAGTAGAATATAGGATCTGAGTGGTTTGAAGAAATCTCTCAGATGCTTGAGTTTCTTAAGAATTTAAGGTGTATTTGATTAAAGAATTAATGGGCTAAAGCCCCTGTTCTTTCCACAGAGTAGCACTAGCAATTTTGTATGTTTTGACTGCCCAAGCACCACTCTCCCAGTCCCTGCAAGTATGATTTTTGTCTCTGTGGGGTATTCGTGTTGGTGCTGGGGCTGAGGCTGCACATGGTTGCAGAATGAACTCTTCTGGAGAGCAATCAGTGGGGTTATGGCTATTAGACACCTGCACAGGATGAGGACAGGTCTGCCTGTGGTGTGCAGAGAGGTTACATTAGTTAAAAATGTTCTTGTCCAAGCACCTCTTCACCCACACAGGAGGGTACTTCCAGGAGGAACTATGCATACCCTTTTTCTGGATAATAAGCCTGCTTACGTAAAGCTATTTCTTTTTAAATACAGTTCATTTTTCATACTGCAGATAATGGCATGTCATCATATCATTCCTTTGCTTTGTACTTTCAATGTTTCCAATTTTTTCAGCGAGAAATGCATTTCTAAAGTGTTTAATTGATGAATAATAATTATATGTATTTGTGGGATACAATGTGATATTTTGATATAGGTATACATTGTGTAATGAATCAATCAAGCTAGTTAACACAGCCATCACTTCACATCCTATCATTTTTTTATGATGAGAACAATTAAAATCCTCATTGAGAAATTATCAAATATGCACTACATTAACTATAGTCACCATGGTGTGCCGTAGATCTCTAAAACTTATTCCTCCTGTCTAATTGAAACTTTGTACCCTGTGAACAATGTCTCCCCATTCCCCATCCCTCCCTCTCACCAGCCTGTAATAACCACCATGCTACTCTCTACTTCCATGCAAGAATACATTTCTTAGCATGACATCCAGAGCTGGTTTCATGGACATACAATCCAGTCACACAGCCCTGTGCTGAGGGAGGCCCCAGGTTTGGGTTAATGTTCTGCTGTAACTGTCTTGAAATTCTTAATTATTTTAAATGTCAATTTGTGTTTTGTATGTTTGTAAGTATGTAAGTATGTACAGAACACGAATTGAGAGATAAAATTATTAAGAATGTGTTTATAACCTGTGTGTGCGTGAGCTGCTGCTGCTGCTTCACCGTAACCACATGCATGTGCAGTAGCATATGTAGCAGCAGCAGCTCATGTACACACTGATTCAGGCCTGAGGACGCAGCAGTCAGCATGCATGCATAGCAGTTGGTGTGATGTGCAGTGTGCAGGTGTGCACACACGTGCTTGTGTTGTCATAGTCCTGCAGTCCTGAGGGTGTGGGCACATCAGAACCTTGGACTCTTAGATGGATGCAGAGGGTGGTGGTAGCAGCCATAGAAACAGCAGTGGGTGGCAGCAAAGGTTGCAGGAGGAGACTTCAGAAAGGGTCAATGAGAGGATCCAAGGTAGGAGGCCAGCTTGCCCATACCTCCCTGGAGGCTTTCTCTGTGGAATTTCCAGAAATATTAACTTTCCAGCCTGAGCCCCAGAACAGAAATTGTTAGTACGCAGACAATAAACTTTGTCAATAAATTATTGCAAACTGAAGGCATACACATGGACATTGCATGAAATCCACAGGCTTAGAAATAGAAATTAAACTTAAAGATTATTCCATTCAATGATAAGAACATTATTTCTATATGAAGCTATGGGGAAACCAATTATCGATGAGTTTTTCTTTGTAATTGAAGATGCAAAAATGGAATGCAAAAACAGGCATTTTGAATTATATGAAAATCATGAAGTCCCTTTCAATTTATTGTACAACCTCCACAAGTTATAGCATATGTCGGAGGAAACATTAAGATTCCATTGCATACATTTATATTTAAAACTAATATCAGGCTCTCACAAAATGGATTTATATGAAGAATTAAATTTTTTTGAAAAAATTGGTGAAAGGAATCATCAGCTCTAGATGTTCTAAAATTTATATTTCAGTGTAATTCATCAGAAACTTGTGAATATTTCTACAGTCTATAAAACAGTCTTAATGGTTTCACAAAAATTGTATCAGCAGTAAGATAGTTTGCAAAATAAAAACTTTTCAAAAAGTATTTGTGATCTTGCATTTCCCAGGAGTGACTGATGTCACTGAACATATATTAATTGAAAATGAATTTGCTAAAAATATAAATTCTGTTGACCTAGTAAATGAGTTACCAGAAAACTAAATGAGAAAATTATAAAATCAATCAAGACAAAACCTTAATAAAATATTATTTATAATATCATATAAAATTATAACAACAAAATCATCTATTTTGTAATTTGTAAGTGTATGTCATGACTCATTTATGAGTGTTACCCTGATTTTATTGTATAAGTAATAAATTATTTTAAAGTAAAAAGTTTTATATTTAGTAACTTTAATGACACTTTTTTCTCTTTTTCAAAAAGATACCCCACATTTTCATTTTGCACTGGGACCCACAAATTATGCAGTTGATCTTAATGACATTTGTGACTTATGTCTTGAGTATGGCTATCATCCAGCTTCATCTTCTTCACTTTCACTCCTCTACTAATCTTCATTTAATCCTAGCCTTTTCAGCAACATGGCTGCACTGAATCTGTCAATTAAAGTTCTTCTTCACGTAGCTTCTCTGTGAATGCTCTTGCCTGTATAGGGAATCTAGTTTCCTCTCTTTTCCTGCTACCTTTACCTAGCTCACTACTACTTGCCTTTTATTTCCCAACTAAAACAGTTTTTTCTTAATAAACTGATCCCCTCAGGATCTGCCAAACATTTTGAAAAAGTCACTTCTAGTATATGGTGCTTATCACACATTACTGTATAGTGATTGATATGATTTGATTAATGCTAGCTTCCTTCTATAGACTTTCATCTCTGTGAAGGAACACTCCTTATCTTTTTTATTTGGTGCAGGGTTGTTTTTTTTTTCCATTTTCTTCACCATTGTGACTTCAGTATTAGCAAAGGATTGGACGTAAGTTATGTGCTCAATAAATATTAGTTACAAATGAATTAACTAGTGAAAATGTAACCATTATAAATGATAACATAAACATTTCTTATTCATAAAGTTTTAGTCATTATTAATGTACTACAATGAGCTATGTAGATAGGGAATAATTTGTCTAATTTTGCCATTTTGTGGTGTCATAAATGGAAGGACTTGCTGTCGTTTTTAATGTTTGAAAATTACTTTAATTGCAGGATCTAAAACTTTAAATCTGGGCAGTTTTGCTCTGTCAACACATCCAATTAGCCAACTCATCCTCCTATAAATGTAAATAAGACATTTGTGATTTGTTTTCAGAGCAAATACAAAGGAAAATATTTTCTCTTGTTCAAACAATTTTTCTTAGATCCCTGGGTATCATTTACTCTTATTTTGGTTGCAGATCTATGAAGAAGACTTGTAATTAAGAATGGGCATAGTCTACAAAGACATTCTTCAAATTTCTACTTAGAAGTAATTAGAATATAAAATGCATGCATCTGGCCAGGTGCAGTAATTCACACCTGTAATCCTAGCTCTTTGGAGTCCAAGTCGGGTGAATCACTTGATGTCAGGAGTTCGAGTCCAGCCTGGCCAACATGGTGAAACTCTGTCTCTGCTAAAAATACAAAAATTAGCCTGGCGTGGTGGTGTGTGCCTGTAATCCCAGCTACTCAGGAAGCTGAAGCAGAAGAATCTCTTGAACCTGGGAGGCGAGGGTTGCAATGAGCTGAGATGGCATCACTGCACTCCAGCCTGGGCAACAGAGCAAGACTCCATCTCAAATAATAATAATAATAATAATCAATAAAAAGTGCATGCATCTAATATAAAAATGGAAAGAGGATTTAAATGATAAAAAGAAGACCTGTCTGATATTAAGAACTCAATTTTCTCCATTATATTCATATTCAGAAATATAGCATGTGTTTTTATTTTTCCAAGTCTCTTTCGTCAATATGTACCTTAATATCCCAAATTATTACTTCCTACTTTCTACTTTCAAATATTTATGAAGAAAAAATTAAAAATGTTTAAATGGTCAAATAATAATTAAACATTCTATTGGTAAAATGCAGTCATACATTAATGTGAACATACAAATGCAATCTTAATGTTAGTCTGGTTTCTTGACCAGGATGAAGAAACTAGAAGAGTGAAGCTTTTGGTCCATTTCCTAGAGTGCTAAACTTTATCTTATAAATGACCCATAGAGAAAGAGATTCTCCAGGGTCATTTCACTATTTTTAAACTTCTTCATGTACAATATTTTTTATAGTAACTTTCCTAAAATCTTAATTCTTAAATGTAAATCTTTCAAAAAATTTTATTCTTGGTAAGGTGGTACATACCTAAATCCAAACGTTTGTCCAGGGCCCCTTCATGGATATTGAGTTGCCCTTTTGATCAATTCTCAACACTCTGGATCAGAATTTTATTAAACAAAGTAGTCAAAAATGGTCTACATTGTGAATCTCCTTTAACCTGAACAAATACAGGACTCTCAAGTACAACTGGCACACCCTGGGATTGTCCTTTGAAATTTTGGTCAATGAAATGCTAGGTCTTGTAGAACAAAGATTGACGTAGAAACCAACTTTTCTAGAGGGAAGGTTTTTATGATGAATGCGTAATTCTAACACTGAAAAATCTGAATTATAAAAGGGAAAACTTCCAACTTCTCTATTCATGTGACATTAACTAAAAGCGAAATTTATTGTCACAACTATGTCAAAGATAGAATAAATATGTTGCATTCACCCTCTTAAATAAATACATATGACTAAATCTTTATAGAAACTATGGTGGTCGTAATCTTAGGAACATAGTTTGTCTCATAGTATATGAAGTTAACAGAGGGTATTTAGAGCCGTTACCAGTGTGTCAATTATAATGTTATGACTGGAAATTTAGAATAAAATATAACAAACATGGCACAGTGCATTCTATATATATGGAATGCCATTTTTTGAAGTCTACAGTTTTTTGTAAACTTTTTCCATATAAGGTGTAAATAAAACTATGTTTTTAATTTTAGTATAGGTAATAAGCTATAATGATAATAAATATAGGGTATTTAAAAACAGACAATAGAATATTCATACTGGACATAGTAGAACTCCAGCTTTTGTTTATATAATTTCAAATGATTAAAAAAGGATTCAGAAATATGTATTTTATAGCCATGGGCTTGCATTTCATAAGCTTTTAAAAAAAATAATATTTTTTTCTCAACAGAGAGAACTGTCATTACCGTCCCACCTTCCAAAATGGATGTTACAGTTGGCGAGAGTATAGTGTTACCATGCCAGGTGTCACATGACCCCTCCATTGAAGTGGTATTTATATGGTTTTTCAACGGAGATGTCATAGACTTAAAAAAAGGAGTGGCTCATTTTGAAAGGATTGGAGGAGTAAGTTACTGAAATTGTTAAGTGCTTAATAAAATGAATCAAATATTTTAAATGAATCACCATTTTTCATAATTACTGTCTCCATCTTTATTTGCATGGATAATCACTGTCTGTTTTAGAAGATGCAGTCTTTTTTGTTTCTGTTTACTTTGTGTCTTTCATAGAAATACTTGTTTTCTAGATGTAATTATAATAAGGGGGATAATAAAAGGGTTTAGATGCAAGAAATGACAATGATACTAGTATATCTTTTAATTTCAGAGTTGTTTTATGTTTAATATTTATCCAGCTGTAAAAATAACATAGGACTTGTTGCGCGGGCTTACTTTTTTATCCTTTTCTCCCTTTCTATCTGCAGGAATCTGTTGGGGACTTGATGATAAGGAATATTCAGTTAAATCATTCAGGAAAATATCTCTGCACAGTACAAACAACCCTAGAAAGTTTATCTGCAGTAGCCGATATCATTGTTAGAGGTAAGCATAAATTGTGAAAAAATGATCACATTGTTTATTCACAGTCACAATGTTGATATCTAAATTGTAGACCTCTGTGAAACCACATCATGATATGGAAGTGAGATTAAATTAGATAGATTTTTTATTTTCTAAACCTCAAGACTCCAAGGTATGGGTAGTGTGGATATGGACATAGAATTCTGTAGGATTAGTCTATAATGAACAGTCAGGCCTGGCAAGCAGTGTCAGTACCTAAAACTGAGGGATGCCTTCTGTTTATAATAAATCATTCTTGTCAATGCAGAGTCAAATCCACATGCCCCTGTAGTGCTTCCTATTAGTTGCATTTGCTTGAGTTAGATTTAAGATGAATTAAAGACAATGGTTCTCAATTTTTGAGTATAGGTTGATATGGAATTATCATATGCCTGACATTTTCTAATCCCTAGAGGAAGCCTTACTAAATTAACGTCTCTTACCACATAAATGGAATTAATACAACTTTATTTCTAATAATGTGCTACAAATATATTATGGTCAATATTTAACTTTTTAAGCACAACAGGTAAAAATAAACCTTCCTTGTCCCAAATTAATGAATGTAAGTATCTCCAATGTAGTCATGATAAAACATGTTTTTCCAGGTCCACCAGGTCCTCCTGAGGACGTGAAAGTGGAAGACATTTCCAGCACTACTTCTCAACTAAGCTGGAGACCAGGCTCGGATAATAACAGTCCCATTCAAATATTTACTATTCAAACTCGGACACCATTTTCTGTGGGTTGGCAGGCTGTTGCTACAGGTGAGTGACCAAAGTGTTTTGGGATGCTTTTAAAAGAATAATATTCAGTCCAATAATTTTAACAAATGCAATCATATTTTTAATTAATAATCATATAATTTTGTATAATTATTTGTTTTTGACTAGTGCCAACTTACATGCCTTAATGTCCCATTCTTTTTAGTTCCAGAAATTCTCAATGGTAAGACATACAATGCAACAGTGGTTGGTTTGAGTCCTTGGGTGGAATATGAATTTCGTGTTGTTGCCGGCAACAGTATTGGGATTGGAGAACCAAGTAAACCATCAGAATTGTTAAGAACTAAAGCATCAGGTAAAGAATCAATGTGTTCTAAAAATGTAGAAGAATTTTTATGATATAGTTCTTAAATAAAACAAGTATTATTATGGTCTTTTAATACTTTTGGCTCAAAATAGTTTGGCAGTAAATGAGTGGCTCTTTTTCCCATTTTTACATATACAAGGCAAGGTGTATTTTTCCCAAATAGTGGGTTCAATAAGAGATGATCACCTTTAAGCCAACATGCCAAAATTAAAGTTCTTCAGAAACTGTGTTTGCATCACATCTATTTTCTAGTCAAAATCCAATACAGAATCTGTAGATTTGTATATGCAAATGAGTTACTGCTTGTTTCATTAAAAGGTTGTAGCCAAGAATTAATTGAGACTCTGTTGGTGCAGTCAGCCATACATTTTCATCTATTTCAAAACTCTGACCTAGTTGTAGCTTCATTGAGCAATAGTATAAATTCTTTTCCATGCAAATGAGGTAAATCCTAAACTCACTTAACAGGAGCACTAATTGAGCATTAATTGGTTCACTGAACAGCAGAACACAAGAACCTGGCTCAGAAACTATGCCTTCTTAAGCTGTTTTCAATGGACCCTCTTTTTTTCCACTCAAAGTTTCACATGCGGGGTGACATTGAATCTGCTAGCTGTATGTAGCCCACAAAGTTCACATTCTTATTCAGTCACATAAACAAACGATCACTTTGTTGTCACCGGCTTAATTTAACAAACACAAATTACCTTATTAAAGTGAGTACAACTGTCAGAAGTCAATAAATCAATTCTTAAACCAAAGATAATGTTATATGTTTATCACAGAACTGGGGCTAGAAAAAAGGACATACTTGACAGTGATATCATCCAATTAAATCATGCTTACAGCTGAGAAGAAATCCCTTTGTTTTACAGAAGAGGAAAATGAAGACCAGGATATTAGCTGGTTGTTTTTGAGAGAGCCAGAATTTGAATCCAGACCTCCTGATTTCTACACCCAGCATTCTCCATAAAAGTGGATCTTAATGTACACGAGCAATAGATTAGATTAGCCAAAGAAAGTGTGTAAATGTAGAAATTCCCAGGCTTTCTTATATACCTCCTGGCTCTCAATCTTCAGGTGTGGCCTATGACTCTGGATATGAGCTTTGGTTTCAGGTTGTTTATAGTTAATTTATATTTTGGTAGCTTTGGACGTTGACACAAACTGACATTTTAATAGCAAAGTTTGTATGCCACTTTCTATCCATTAAAGCTCTCTTGTTCCAGTAGCAAAATGAGACTGGTGATACTCATACCTACTGAGTCAAACTCTACTGATTCAAACCCTACTGAGTCTCTCCTCTCTTTCTCTCTGATATCATCAAAGACTAACTTGTTCTCAATGTGGTTTTAGGTTTAAGTACAATTAATGTGAAATTGAATGAAGAAAGGGATTTTCTGTTTCTCAGAACACTGGAAATTTTGTAAAAGTAAATCAAAATATAATTTAAAATACTTTTCCTTACATAGCTAAACTGCAAATGTCCTGAGATAGTGTGCAGTTAGTCACAATAAGCTGTCAAGCACTATAAATTCAGCAACTCTGTAAAATCCACTGATTCCCATAGCTTTTAATCAAAGGCATTGGAAGACTTAGAAAATAGGGTTTAGGTTTAAATAATTTTTTTCTAAAGAATTATGAAGCTTAAAGCTGACAAACTTAAGGGTAAATTTGAATATAAAAAGGTATATCTGAAAGGTGCTATTTTGAAAAAGAACAATCAGGCCGGGCGTGGTGGCTCATGCCTGTAATCCCAGCACTTTGGGAGACAGAGGTGGGCAGATCACCTGAGGTCAGGAGTTTGAGACCAGCCTGACCAACATGGTGAAACCCTGTCTCTACTAAAAATACAGAATTAGCTGGGTGTGGTGGCACAAGCCTGTAATCCCAGCTGCTTGGGAGGCTGAGGCAGGAAAATCGCTTGAATCCAGGAGGCAGAGGTTGCAGTGAGCTGAGATTGCACCATTGCACTCCAGTCTGGGCAACAAGAAGGAAACACTGTCTCAAGAAAGAAGAGCAATCAGATTATTGTGACTGTTTTCTGGCCATGTTTATAGAGCTAAATATCTATATGAAATGGAAATAAATAAAATAAGTAATCTAGATTTATTTAGATGGTCTATGTGGTGGGAAAAATTTTGAAATGAAGAATTAAAACTTACATATTTTAATCCCTGCCTACCAATCCCCAGGTATAACCAGGTGCTTTCTCAACCACCTTTCATAGTGTTCAAAAATGGTCCAATATAGACAATTTCATGTCATTCCACATTTTAAAAGAATTTAAAATGTGATTTAGCCATAATCACAGATTTAGGATACTTTCGTGATTATGTCAAGAAAAATAATGCTTGTAAACACTTACACATGTGTAAAGCAAAACCTTATTCTCATTAGATACTACAATACCCTATACACACTCAGAATTTCCTCAGTTTTACAATTTCTATTGAACTATTATTCATTGTATTAGTCCTCACAAAGGTATATTTGAGGGGCATATTTTTTAAAAACTCATCAGAGTCATTGGTTTCTGAATCCTCTACCACAGAGCCTTAGATCCCAAGAGATAAATAGAAGGAACTTCTCCCAGTCACATTTTTCACAGGAGGAAAATCTGACTTCACAAGTGAAAAGTTAGAAGAAAACTCCTTCTTATTCTCTCCTGAGAGATTTGAGATTCTAACGGGAAGATTTAAAACAAGAATGTATTTATTTACATATTTTTCAATATTTAATTTTAAATATTAAAATATCCTGATGACTAATAAAAAGGAAAATTATTTTAGTTTGTTTATTGAAAAAATAATTAATTAATATCCTGCCTCCGTAACTTGTTTACAGCACAACTGTATAATTAGGCACTAAATCAGCAGTGTCACTGTTACCATCTGAATGGAAGATCATTTTGCCAATTAGTAGATGATGCATAATAATGTCAAATATCTGATGTTACTCAATTTTTAATTAATTTTGGAGCCAGGGTGCTCACGTATCAAACACAACTGTGTCCTCTCTCTTAGAAATTTGGATATGTGTAAACATAATTTATGTTCATTAAAAATGCAAGACTCTCTCACAATATGCCTGCATGAGATTTTTGAAAGGTGAAATCCAAAAACAAAATTCTCCCTGATGAAGATGTACTTTAACAATTGCCATCCCACATTTCTCTTGGTTGCTTTTAGTCCCTGTCGTGGCGCCAGTAAACATCAATGGAGGTGGAGGAAGTCGGTCTGAACTCGTCGTTACGTGGGAGGTAATTTTCTGCCCAACTGAATTATTTTGAAGAAAAGAGATTTAGCTGGCCAGGAAGAATACTGAAAAACAAAGATGTATTTGATCACTATTGAGAACATATAAAAATATATGATATAAAAATACATCATCCTGGTGATGAATTATGTAGACAAGGTATTAGCAACTTTTCTCATTGTGAGACAGTATGACGAACTTAGCACAACTTTCTCCCAAATACATTAAAAACAACTTCAATATCTTTTGAGTGTGGGTCAGTAGCATTTTCATTATCACTTGATGAATTAGGCATTGTTTGATTTGTTACCTGTGGCACTGTTGTATTGTGAATAAGGTGAGCTTAGTAGACAGCAGGCAAAAAACAATTCTTGTCCTAACACTGCTCTTTACATCTGATCAACTTGTTCTTTTCTGCATCTAGATGAAAGCTTAGGCAAATGGAGCAGATTTTGTGGTCATTCTTATTACACAGTAATATATAGGTTCATTTTTTTAAACTTATTACAAATTTCATCTGGTGTATACACATCAGACTGGAGTATAAACTTTAGAGTTTAGACTTGCAATCGATTTGAAGTTTCTCATTTTCAGTAGTTCAGTGCCTCAGCCTGGGGATTCTATAGCAGGAAAGGGAATATATGGTCAGTTCAACTTCTCTCCATTCTGCTGTTTAATTTATCTTTCCCCATTCACAGTGTTACCTCTGGATTCTCCAGAGCTGTAGAAGGTTGGTGTTGGGAGGTGAGGAGGGAGGAAAAGTTCTGGATTACTGGTGCATTGCTAATTGACTTTGGTACACTCTAAGTATGGCAAATTTCCAGACACTGCCATTTTGTGGGGTAGGGTTTCTGTTTTATTTGTTTATTTTTTATCTGGGAGCTGGTCCCTGGAGGCTCCCCCACCAGGGACTCCCAATTGCAATTCCTTGATGCAGACCCCACTGGCTGCTGAAGAGTATCAGTTCCTGGATTTTGGTGGTCCATTTCCACTTTTCCAGTGAATATTCTCTCTCCTCTAGGTGATCTTTGTAGATAGAGTCCCCTTCAAGGCTACCCATTGCATGAGTTTCACATTTGCCCTCAGCAGACACATGCCCTGCTCCATGTTTAGTGAAAGTGCAATGCATATCCTCTTATCATCTCTCTTCACTCTGCCACCATAGGCTGTCCAGATATCTTCCCACTTTAAAAGTTTCTCAGACATTTGTCAGTTAAAATAAACTGCATCCCTTATGTGCCAGAAAGTACAAATCAGGAATTCCTCGCTAAAGCCTACTTCACACAGCTAGACTCTGAGAGAAAACTGGGAATTAGAGATGTTGTTCTTTATGGTTACAAATGACAGTGTCAGAAACTAGATGCAACTGCCCTGAAAGTCACCCTTCCCTCTGGACATCTTCTTTCATGTGGACATCATAGGCCTAGCACAGTGCCTGGAATGTGGTCCACCCTCCATGAGCAATGGTTGAATGAAAGGCAGTGTCTTCAGAGAGTTGGGACTCTCAGAGGGGAAAACCCTATTTTCTCAAGCATTTACAGGTTTCAGGTGCCACACAGAGCATTTCGTATCATTCAGTCCTCACAATAATGCTAGGAGGTGGTTACACCACTTTCAGGTAAGAAAACTGAGGGTTACAAATGTAGTATCCTTGGGCAGAGAAGCATGTGAACACAGGGCTATCCCCTTATGTTCTTTTACTGTATCCTGTATTACAATCCCAATTGTCCCCATGCAATGTGATGTCCCAGAGTGGGCATGAGTCCTTGAGTATCTACCTTAAGTAGTAAGTTAACCATATTATACCTGCTACTGAAAACATATTTCTTTTTTTTTTGTTTTTTTTTTTAGCATTTATTATATATATTTTTTTTTGAAAGAAAGAAAAAGTGTGGAAAGAAAGTGAGAGTGAAAGAAAGAAAGAAAAAAAGAATGTAAGAGAGAAAGAAAGAGGAAGAGAAAGAGGGAGAGAGAACGAGATTCTTGTTCTATTGCCCAGGCTAGAATGCAGTCTAAAAATGGGTATTAAAAACCT
>CAUYLG010023302.1:0-81171 GCA_963573385.1 Cacajao melanocephalus | reverse complement strand
TTAAGCACAATTATTTGCATAAAAGAGATTTTTAATACCCATTTTTAGACTACCTTCATTCCAGCCTGGGCAATAGAACAAGAATCCCATTCTCTCTCCCTCTTTCTCTTCCTCTTTCTTTCTCTCTTTCATTCTTTTTTTCTTTCTTTCTTTCTTTCACTCTTTCTTTCTTCCTTCTTTTCTCTTTTTCTTTCTAAAAAATAAATAAATAAATAAAAATAAAATAAGCTCTTAAAAGTGCTCTCTGAGAAATTCATTTTGTAGGCCTGTGTTTAAACACACAGGATATTATTATATAAGTAAGCAACTGGGAAGGCTAATTATGATTAAAAATAAAAGGGAAAACACACAGTACACCAAGGCAAGACTGTTTGTTTTTTTGTTTTTTGAGACAGAGTCTCACTGTGTTGCCCAGGCTGGAGTGCAGTGGCATGATCTTAGCTCACTGCAACCTCTGCCTCCTGCCTCCTGGGTTCAAACGATTCTCCTGCCTCAGCCTCCCAAGTAGCTGAGACTACAGGCTCCTGCCACCACACCTGGATAATTTTTGTATTTTTAATAGAGATGGGGTTTCACTATGTTGACCAGGCTGGTCTTGAACTCCTGACCTCATGATCCACCCGCCTCAGCCTCCCAAAGTGCTGAGATTACAGGCGTGAGCCACCACAGGAAAACAGTATTTACGCAGGGTAATAAAATGTTAATCCACAGACTTATCATATAACAATAAAGACATTCTATCTCATATCTGATTTGAAATGCACTGCTTATCTAAAGATATGATTACATTAGAAACATTGTAAATAATCTCCATGAGGATATACACAAAATACATGTGTTATAGACCATCTGTGGAGAAGTACTTGTTTTCAAATCTCATGTCATTCTTAAACTCCAAACACCTTAATGTGGCATATGATTTCTTTATCCTTTCAGTCTCACTGCCTCACTCTGCTTTCCAGCTGTACTTAATGACCTGGTTTCTTGAACTTTCCATGCGTTTCCCAGACACCACAGCTTTACATAGACGTCCAGTTCCATCTTTCTTATATCTAGTTTGTCCTTCACATATCAGACAGAACCCCAGTTTACATTTCTTGAGAGCCCCCACCCTACATTATACTACAGCATGTTCATTCAAACCACAAAGACTTTTGGAGCAGCAACAGGATCTACTTTAGGTTCTGGGTATACAAAGATAAATAAAACATTGTCTTACATTCAAGTAACATGGCTAATTGAAAGAGACATGTATAAAGAATAGTTAAAAGACAACAGGCATTTTGGGAGAAAGCACAGGTGTGCTTTGTGAAGTCAGCCTCAAATTGCAGATCCCTTGTTATTAATCCACCATCCACTAATTCTCCTGAACCACTGGTCAGAAGCACAAGTGTTTAGAGTAAGCAAGGAATATGAATGTTTGAGTCAGGCCGAGTTTGAGATAATAGCTCATGCTTGGACCTGTGGCCAATTGGAAGACACATCCTGTTTAAGACATTCCATTTCTCATTCTTTTTCAAATGCCATGCTTGCAAAACAAAATATGCCTGCAGGCCTAATTTGGTTCAGGCTGCCAGTCTGTGTCTTTTGTACAATAATATTAACATGTGTTGTTTACTACATGTAAGTCACTATTCTAGGCAGTTTACATGGAGAAACTCATTTATATTCTCACAACCAGCACTGAGGTTGATAGGCTTTTGCCTATTTTACAAATGGAGCAACATAGGCTTGGAGTAACTTGCTGAGGTTACACAACTCTTAGGGTGGCAGAGATGGGATTGAACCCACACAGGCTCCTCTAGAATTCAGACACTTTTTTTTTTTTTTTTGAGTGATGGTCTCTCTCTGTTGCCTAGGCTGCAGTGCAGTGGTGCAATCTTGCTTTGGCTCACTACAACCTCCGCCTCCTGTGCTCAGACAATCCACCCACCTCAGCCACCAGAGTAGCTGGAACTACAGGCATTCGCCACCATGCCCAGCTAAATTTTATATTTTTTGTAGAGATGGGATCTTGCCATGTTTCTCAGTCTGATCTTGAACTCCTGGTCTCAAAGGATCCACCTGCCTCAGCCTTCCAAAATGCTAGGATTATAGCTATGAGCCACCAGGCCCAGCCCACACTCTTAAAAGTACTTCACATCACTGTACAATACTCTACTGCCCTGTAGCTAATAACTCTTTGTATTTTTCAGCTTATACTACAGAATGAGTTACATGTTCAATAATTTATTGTGCCAAATACTCCTTTTTGCTGTTGAACAAACTCTTAACTTGCATATACTGATATGATAGAGAAAATTCATGTCTACCTATCTATTCATTGTTCCATAAATTTAATCACCTTCCTTTTCTACCAGTATCTTTCTCATTTGAAGGGTCCTACCTAATTTTTAAGAAATAACTTTGCAGTTACCCAAAAAATATACATTCCATTATAGAAAAAAGTAAAATGAAGTGTCAAAATTATTTTAATGCATTCCCGCAACTCTTCTCCCCTCCTTCTGACCCATTTCCAACACCCATCCCAATTCTGCACCTGTGGTCCTTGTAGGAGCAAACAGTAGGATGTTTTGTTTGATTTCAGTAACCAACCACATAATGTTGACAACTCTAAGGATTTTTCTGAACAAGGCAATTGATTAAGCCAATGTCTTCAGATAAGTCCAATTTATATGAGCTAAAACAAATCCATGGGTATCTAGGGATTTGCTGAAATGGAAAAAACATAAACTTGCAAGTTTTTGATCTTCAGTGTTTCAGTAGATTAGGGAATGTGGCCACTTCTTATTCACAAACTTTCCTAAGAACTCGGGACATTCTGTTCTTTTTATTTAAGTAAGTTAAAGCCAAAAAAGTCAAGAGTCTTGACATAGACCATCCATTCTGTTTCCTGGCCTTTGTATATACTGCTTCTTAGGCCAGGACCTCCCCACAGAAACATCAACACCCCATCCCCAAGCTCTGGGAAACCTTCTTTGATGCCAAGGCGGCTAAGTATCCCCTCACACTCCCCCGTCATACATACCCAGTGACCAGCATCTAATACCTATTTATTTCAATTGCCTATTTCTCTCTTACCTAATTTGCAGATGGAATTTATGTAGTAATTACCTTTTTAAACTAATTTGTATCTGAAATTTAAGCAATAATACTAATTTCTAAAAAATGTTGTACCTTTGAGCTTTTAAACTTGGCAGTTTATTGTATATCTCAAGAATGGTAAAAATAATATTAATGGGCTTTGGCATTGAATTAATGTGGGTTTGGCATCCAGCTGTAGTACTAATGCCTGCATGACCTTGAACTTCACATCTCTGAGACTGTTTCATCATTTGGAAAATAAAGACCTACGTCACTGTGAGGGTTAAAGCATATAAGTGCAAAGTACACCACCTGTCCAAGTTTGTGTTCAATAGGTGTTAGCTATAGTTACATTTCTCAAGAATTCAATTTCATCAAAAGGAGAGATTTAACCAAGAGCAGAGAAAGACTATTGCCAATCGAGAACTACCCAAAACTTATTTCATAATGATATATAACTTTACCTACACTGAGATTAATCTGTAATTTATACTTACTGTTATCGGCTATCCACCTACTCAATATTAAAGTACATCTAAAATGGGTTGAAAATGAATCTGACTCCTTTAAAATATTCTAATAAAACCCCAGAGGATTTGAAAAATCAAAAAGAGGGCCAGCATCATCTAAGGGAGTATGTTTTAAGCCAGGAAATTAAAAGTACAGTAAATTTCACTGACAAAGACTCCACTTGAATCTCTAGATTGGTCATTCTAGTTCATCCAGGTCTCTAAGGATCAAATTTAAAATGGTTTAGAAAGTATTTTGAAATTATTTGCTTAATAATAAATTGGCTTCTGAGCCAGTAAAGAATCCACTAATCCTCCTTTTTAAGACCCTTAGAAAGGAACCAAGACGCTTAGCAGCTGATTGCTGCCAAATTTAACCTGGGAAGACCTGCAGACAATGCTCACTAACAAAGACTCTCTGATGAACTTTTCAACCCTGGATCACTCAGAATCCCAAGAGGAAACATGTCCCATTTCCTTGTTTTCCTTTTTTGGGTTTTTTTTTTTTTTGAGATGGAGTCTCACTCTGTTGCCCAGGCCAGAGGGCAGTGGCGTGATCTTGGCTCACTGCAACCTCCACCTCCCGGGTTCAAGCGATTCTCCTGCTTCAGCCTCCTGAGTAGCTGGGATTATAGGCACGTGCCACACCACACCTGGCTGATTTTTGTATTTTAAGTAGAAACAGAGTTTCAGCATGTTGGCCAGGCTGGTCTTGAACTCCTGACCTCAGGTGATCCACCTGCCTCAGTCTCCCAAAGTGCTGAGATTACGGGTGTGAGCCACCATGCCCAGCCCCATTTCGTTGTATTTTCATTTGAAGATAAGCTGAATGGCTCTCCAGAGCCACAGAATTAAACAAGGGAATATACTTTCAGCATCAGTACCAACTAAGAGTCTACTCACATATACAACCACATTGCACATACATTCAATTACATATTTATCTCTACTTGCTCTCAAACAGAAGGCATTCTAGGTGTGTGGCGGGGGTGACGTCAAGATGATTGAGACAATGTGTTCTTGTGCTTCAAAAGCTCTCAGTTTGAATTTGCAAAAATGTAACATTTTAAGCCACTTACAATTTAAGTAGGCACGAATTCAGAGCTGATACCAAATACTTAAATGAGATAGAGCAGAATGGGGCAGGAGACAAGACTACTGAAAATACAGGAAAAAGGAAACTGTGGCATAATCCTGGTCCTGAGAGTGAGATTCATTCAGAGTCAGATCGACCAATGGCCAGCAATGTAAAAAATTTTGGTTTTCGCAATTGGTATGTATTTTATAATCTAAAAGTTTTATATCATTAATTATTATTCATCTGTTTTGAGACAGGGTCTTGCTCTGTCACCCAGGATGGAGTACACTCACTCCTCACTGCAGCCTCACCTTCCTGGGCTCAAGTGATCCTCCCACCTCAGCCTTCCTAGTAGCTGGACATGTTACCACACCTGGCTAGTTTATGTATTTTTGATAGAGATGGGGTTTTGGATGTTGCCCAGGCTGGTCTCAAACAATTTAAAGGTTTAATGAATAAAAATATCCCTTATTTTGTAGATTTTTAGGAAAAGCAAACAAGAACACTGATGACAGTATACAGCACAGTACTCATCACTGGGATGCAATGTATAGCACAGAATGTACAGTATAAAGTGTAGCACCCCCTTAATGGATGCACAATACAATACTGTTAATATCACTTATACAAACTTTGTATAAATACAGTTTATATCTGTATAAATATAACTGTATAAATACAGTTAATATCACTTATACAAACTTTGTATAAATACAGTTTTGTTCATGATCATGACAATGCTGAATGACAAAGTGAAGCGGTGGGATTAACAAAAAAGTAAAAGCTTCCAGATCAGCCAGAGCTAACGTCAAATTAAGGCTCTAGCTCTCGACAGCCACTCTCACCTTAAAGAAGTCATCATCATGGATAAATGTTTACACAAGATTGTAAAGATTAAATGTTAGGGATATAAAGCCTGCAACACGTGACTGATACTCCTCAAATATTAATTTCACTCTTTGTGACCCCTACATGCATCTTCCAGCTGTTCTGAACACCTGGGTTGTAGCTGCTCAGCATGTAAGTTCCTATGATAACCTGAGCCCTTTCCCCTTTCCTTCCCAAGTGGTGAAGGGAGGATGACATTCCCTCTCTCTGCCCTCTGGCTTGAGTGTGGCTTACAGCCTAAGCACAGCTAAACCGATATTCCCTGTTGGAACTCCAGCTTCCAGGGACAGCATAGCAGACACTGTCTGGGCCGGTGGTGACAGTGGTGGTGCCTCTGCCAGAATCTCAGCAGTGTCTTGGCACCCTAGTCCCACAGCAATTTCTTATCAATTTTGTGAGCCACTGAACATCACATCCAATAAATTCATTTTCTCTTTAACAGTCACTTCCTGTTGTTCCTAAATAAGAACCCTAACTTTTATAAAACCAGTAGACTAGAATTAACATCAGTGCCATGAATTACTTTAATATATTTTTCTCCATGACTGAATATACAAATATAATGGAAGTAATGAATTCTTCTGCTGTAAAGATGGGTGGAATATATCAAAATCCACTCGCTGAATTTTCTTTAGAAAGTCCTCTAGAGAAACCTGGAAAAAAGAGAATAGTGATCATCAGATCATAAAATGATCAAATCTTTAAAAAAAAACACTAAAGAATAATTACAAGTATTTAGGCTATTTTATTTTCCAAGATGGTCTTCTATATAATAAGAATTTAAGTGAGAATTTTTAAAGAGAGAAAGAAACTAAAAAGATATCTAAGAAGTTTCTATTAGACCAGTAAAAGGGTGTCAAAGAGCTAGTATAAAAAAAACCAAGCCTCTTCTGCTCATAATATATAAAGCTTTGATCAAGATATAAAGGATTAGCAAAACCATGTTTGCCTGGCCTTATTACTAGATTCAGTGGAATGCAAAAAGGCTGTTTCAATCCGGGAAAATGAAACATCCCCACCCAGACCCCCCAAATGTAGTGTACCATGAGGGGGAGCTCAAGCTGCCTTTTAAAAAAATTATTTTGTAAAGAAGTTGAACAGGTCTCCCCATTGTTGCCAGAGCACATGATTTTCAACCAGGCAAAATTATCACAGGTCTCTATAACTATCACCCCAGCCTTCCCTCACCACAAGAAACTTGACAAAGTTTTTACGAGGATTGCAGCAGGATAAAAAACACCAACGACGTGCACTATCCTTACTTTCGGTTTTCAATTGTCTTGATTAATTTATAAATTTTTACTTTAGTTTAACCAGATTTTTGTTAAACAGGCAAGTCACATAGTTTTGTGCTCCACTTTTCTAAGAGTCGCCAGACCTCCTCAGTCCACATGAACAGCGCCCCCTAGAGTTCTGCAGCACGGAACCTGGGTGATCAATGCAGGGATTATGCCTATAGATTCTTTAAAATATGCAGATGAAACAAAGAAAACAAAAAATATTTTCTTCCAGACTTTTTTCTATACTTTTATAAATATGAGTGAAATATAAACAAATTCATTGTCTACTTTTTAAAACCCTAAACTTACATACATAGACGACAGGAGACATATGTATCAATGTGCCCAGCTGCCTTGTTTTAGATTAGCAAGAAACTTAGAAACAATCCAGAGACCAGGTGTGGTGGCTCACACCTATAATCCCAACACTTTGGAAGAGCAAGGCAGGTGGATTGCTTGAGCTTAAGAGTTAATACCAAGCTGGGAAACATGGCAAAACCCCATTTCTACAGAAAACACAAAAACAATTAGCTGTGTGTAGTGGTGCATGCCTGTAGTCCCAGCTACTTAGGAGGCTAAGGTGGGAGGATGGCTTGTGGCTGGGAGGTCAAGCCTTGCAGTGAGCCTGCACTCTAGCCTGGGTGACAGAGACCCCATCTCAAAAAAAAGAAACAATCCAGAAATTCTTTGAAAAAAATAGGAATAGATTGTACAATGAAATATTAATATTATACTGCAGTGAAGTGAATGTACTATAGCTAGATGCAGTAATATGCCCAAATCTCAGAAACATGAAGAGTGTGCACATGTCCTAGAAGACATAAATAGAAAATGATCCATTTTTATAAAGCTCAAAAACAAAACTTAGCAATATGTTGTTCAGGAATATATAAAATGATGAAAGCCTTCTTGGAATAAAAGCAAGGAAATAATACACATAAAATTGAGCAGAGCTACCTGAAAGAGGAAGGCAGTGGCAGGGGGATGAGATGGGAAAAACATGAGTCCAATTTAATGGTGGCATGCTAGTTCCTGGATTGAGTGGTGAGTTCATGGGTGTTTATTATGCTCTACATTGCAATATATACACCTAGACAGATATATTCATTTAATATATAGCAAGTATTAACAATTTTAAAAGAGATTAAAAGAAAAAAACTTTGAAAATATTTCCATGTACTTTCACATATTCTTGTTTTTGAAGATATTTTAGTGTATTTCCTTTCAGATGCTCCCTTTTCTTGCATAAAGGAGCTCATGCTATTTGATGTTCTGTAACTTACTTTTTTATCCCTTAATATACTGTGATCGACTTGCCACCTGTAAGAATTATGTTAATTTTAATAGCTTTCCAATATCTAATTATAATAGTTAACAAAATTAAGGTATAGACACAATGGATTATATAGCCATTAAGTGTTATATTTCTAATGTTTTAAAACTATCAAAAAATGCTCAATAAACAACGCACTAACATATGAAGTGTAATTTCAACTATACACAAAAATTCATTTCCAAAAACCCCAGAATGACTAGCAGTTATCTTTGAGTGTTAGAATTATAGGTGATTTTTTTTTTAATGGAATGCTTCATGAATTTGCATGTCATCCTTGTGCAGGGGCCATGCTAATCTTCTCTGTATCGTTCCTATTTTAGTATATATGCTGCCGAAGCAAGCATGGGTGATTGCTACTTTCTTCTAATACTGCTTATATTGTCCAAATCTTTACTATGAAAATGTATTGCTTTTAGGATTAGGAGAAAATTCCATTAAAACACAGAGGAAATGTGACCTCAAAATTAGACAGAGCTCAAGTGGATATTTATACATCAGTCTTTTATTCAAAGGAAAGTCTGGCTAATGGTAAATAAATTGAGTAACAAACTGATGGTGAAACTCTCAAAGACTTTACAAATTTCTAAATATGAATTCTGGAAACCTCATCTATGAAGAATATACTATACCTACACTAGTCATGTTCAAAGAGTTTTTAAACTGCAAATCCTTTCCTTGAACAAAATAAGGAACAGATGCCCCATATATAAAACAAGTAAAAGCCCTGTCCAAGCTGGAATGAGGGTATATGACAAAAGCAGTTCCTCAGCAATTGCTATGTTGCCCCTCTAGTCTCTCTTGGCACAAGTGAGAAACTGAGAGCTGGGGCTGGACGCGGTGGCTCACATCTGTAATCCCAGCACTGTGGGAGGCCAAAGCGGGCAGATCACCTGAGGTCAGGCGTTCAAGACCAGCCTGGCCAACATGGCAAAACCCTTCCTCTACTAAAAATATAAAAATTAGTGGGGCATGGTGGCACATGCCTGTAATCCCAGCTACTTGGGAGGCTGAGGCAGGAGAATCACTTGAACCTGGGAGGCAGAGGCTGCAGTGAGCTGAGATCATGCCACTACACCCCAGCCTGAGCAACAGAGCAAGACTCTCTCAAAAAATAAAATGCTGAGAGCTGGGCTCCAGCCCCAGAGTTTCTGATTCAGCAGGTCTGTGGTGGAGCCCAAGATCCGCATTTCTAACAAGTTCCCCAGTGAGGAGGATATTGCTGACCCAGGGACCACATTTTGGGAACCACCGGTCTATGATAGTGGTTTTTAGGCCTAGCCGCACTTCACAGTTAAAACTAAAGGGGGCTGGGCACGGTGTCTTATGCCTGTAATCCCAACACTCTGAGAAGCCAAGGTTGGAAGATTGCTTGAGTCCAGGAGTTCAAGATCAGCCTGGATAACATAGTGAGATTCCACCTCTTCCAAAAAGAATTTTTAAAATTAGCTAGGTGTGGTGGTACATGCTTGCACTCCCAACTATTTGGGAGGATGAGGTGGGAGGATCACTTGAGTTCAGGAGGTTGAGACTGCAGTGAGCCATGACTCTGCCACTGCACTCCAACCTGGGCAACAGAGTGAAATTTTGTCTCAAAAAAAAAAAAAAAGGGCGAGACACCGTGGCTCACACCTGTAATCCCAGCACTTTGGGAGGCCAGGAGTTCAAGACCAGCCTGGCCAACATGGTGAAACTGTGCCTCTGCTAAAAATACAAAAAAATTAGCCGGGTGTGGTGGTGCAAATCTGTAATCCCAGCTACTGGGGAGACTGAGGCCTGAGAATCACTTGAACCCGGGAAGTGGAGGCTGCAGTGAGCCAAGAACATACCACTGCACTCCAGCCTGGGCAATGGAGTGAGACTCCACAAAAAAAAGTAAAGGGAAAGCTTTTAAAAAGTATCAATGCCTGGGTCCACCAATTTAATTGGTCTGGGGCGGGGTGGCCGAGCATTGTTTAGATTTTTTTTTAACACTCTCCAAGTGATTCTAATGGGCAGCCAGGCTTGAGAACAATCTTTTTCACAGAAGTTAATAAACAAAGTCCTTAACCTTCATGAAGCTTACTTAATATGTTAAACAGCTGATGGCATATCCAACAACCACTAAACAGGATGATACAGAATAATGTGCTGACATACACAAAATACATGCATGGTTATATGAATATGAAAGATTCAGAAAGATGAACAGACATTACCTCTAGATAGGATGGAATTGTGAGGGTTCTAATTTCTTCTTTTGTATTCTCTTATACTATGAACATTTAAAATATTAATGGACTACTTTTATAATTAGCAAACCCAATAAAGAAACAAAATTATTTCAAACACACAGATCTGAAACTAAGATAGAGGATGTGAAGGGATCAAAATGAATCTCTAAATATATTTAAGGGGAAAAAGGCAGAAGATACGTTTGGTATTACAGAAAATGTGTAAATTTACAAAGATTTCAAAGATTTCAAATCTTTGAACCTTGGTTTCTATCTATAAAATGAAGTAACCATATTTTTGCTAGAAGACTAGGAATATCGATGGAATGACCTAACCCAAGGACTGTCTCATAAAAGGTGCTAAGTATTTGGTAGCAATTATGATTTCTCCATATGTTTTAGAACAACAGTTCCCAAACCTGTCTATACATCAGAATCATCTGGGGAACTTTTTAAAATCACAGATTCTCCTAGGAGCTGGTCTCCTCCTCCTCAATCCCAAAAGTCTTACTTAGTAAGACTCCAGAAATTTATATTTAAAAAAAGTTTTCCAGGTTAGCCTCCTGCAACCAGCTCAGCAGTGGGCTATGAACCATTGTTCTGGAACCAGTGCTACAATATGGTCAGGGCACAATGGAGAAAAAAGTGAATAGAATAGTAATTCTTACATAGCTATAAGCAGCCTAACAACCCTACAAGGTAGTTTCTCCTATTATTCCCATTTCACCTATGAGTAAACTAAGGAATGCGGTGATTAAGAACTTAAGGTGGCGGGGGGGCAGTGGGGAGAATGGGGAGGGATAACACCGGGAGGAATGCTTTATGTAGGCGATGGGTAGGCAGGGGGAATGGAGACAGCAAACAACCATGGCATGTATATACCTATGCAACAATCCTGCAGGATGCAGGACATGCACATGTAACAATCCTAAAGGATGCAGGATGTGTACATGTACCCCAGAGCCCAAATACAATAACAAAAAAACACATATATATATTGTATAAAATTATTTTCAGGCTATGTGTATAAGGTATATATGAAACAGAAAAGAACTGTGTGTTTAAATTTGGGTCCTGTCCCCAAGATACTTTATTATGTAGATGCAAATATTCCAAAATCCAAAAAATATCTGAAATATGAAACACTCTGGTCTCATGTATTTTGGATAAGGGATACCCAACCTCTCCATGAATCTCATCAGAAAATATGCATTAAACACCGCAAAGAAAATACAGGTAAATAAACTTTTATACTGCAAAAAAAAAAAAAAAAAAAAAGAACTTAAGGTCCACTGTTAGTAAGGGGAAAAACAGATTCAAGCCAATGCAATCTGGCTGCAAAGTCAGTGCTAAAATCTTAGCTCACCTGCCTCTGAGAAATACAGAAATGACCCTCAGAAAAAGCATCAGTAACTAATGAAAGCCACCATGAGGGAGGGAAACAAACACAAAGGCTCCAAACTAAAAAATATAAAAACAGATCATACACATCTGTTTCACTAATTATACCGCCTTCTCTGTTAATCTACTTACCGTTTGAAGAAAAGCAGGAAATGCTTTCACAGGAACACTTTTGTGAAAGGACCTAGCCTAAAAAGAAAGAGGAAAGGAAGCTGGTTTAAAATTAAGCAAATAAACACTCTCCCTCTGAAAGCAACACCAGCAGTTTAACAATACTGACAGGGCCTCTCTCAAATGCAAGAAAACAGCTCATCTCCTGCAGATTCAGATTAGTTTTCTAAGCCTAAAGGACTCGGGAAAAAGTAACTACTCTATTAAAAATTCCATCCTTTGTTACAGATTGGCTTTAGCGTCTGCCAGCTACCTACAATATCTCATAATAACTTTGACTCCCCAGCCCTGTGGTAAGGGGAAAACAAAGAAATATTTGCATTACCAAGTCTCATGCACCCCTAGCTTAGACTGACATGATCTCCTGTTTAAATGACTAAGATCCTCCTAGGTCATCTTCCTGCCTGTCTTCCCTGACCGTTAATTCGTTCCACGCAGCCAGACAAATTAATGTCCTTACATCATCATTTCATTTTTACCTTCCTTAATTCCCTGATTGGTCAAGTTTCAATGATTCATCCCGAAATTCAAAGGCCTCCATATCTTGACTCTAATCTCGTCCATCAAACCTAACTCCCTACTACTCTGGGCTACGAACACCTGGTCTCTCAGGCTGATATCCATCATCCTGTGTTCACCAAGCCCACTCTTGTCTCCATGTCTTCATTTATATTGTCCATAACACCAGGAGAGCCCTCTACTTCCTGACTCACTTCTTAACTCATTACATTCCAGTCTGACTCCAACCATCTACTAAAATTACTCTACAATCATCCATGATTTACTAATCACCACAGCTATCTTTTCCCTTCACTTTCTCTGTAGCATGTAAAACTCTGATATTCCTCTTCTTAAATCTTCTCCTCCCTTGATTTTCAAGAAACTGGCTCTCAGTTTTATTTCTATGAAGATTCTTTCCTTCTCCTTCTTCCTAATAAATGGCCCTTTTTCCTTTTACCTTGTAAATGGAGGTGAGCCTCAGGGTTCTGCACCTGGCCCTCTGTACATTCTCCTTCAGCAACCCCATTCAAACTTAGAGCTTTAATTATAAGCCTTTTATGTGGATGACTCCCAAATATATCATCTTTAGTCCTGACTTCCTTTAAAAGTCACAGTCCTGCATTCTTCAATAGGCTGTCTCCCTAAATGTCCTCTAATCCCCTCAAATTCAATTACATTCAGCAGCTGGTCCAAAGTCTAATGAGCTGCACCAAACATACCATTAATTTGTTTCTGGTATTACTATAGCTTTTGAATGGCACCATCAAAGTGCCATACTTGAATTCTTCATGCAGCCTTCAACTTTCCCTCTATCTGATCTTACCACAATCCAATTAGTTATCAAGCCTAGTTAATGCTACTTCAGTTATTTGTGTGCATGTGTGTATACATATACATAAATGTACATACACATACATAAACATCTATGGTCTCGAAATCAGACACCCTTTCTCCCTCTCCTAAGTCTCCTAACTGATTGCCCAACCTCTAAACTCTCTTGTCTCAAACACTGCTAGCCGGGTTTCCTACTCTGCAACACTAATATCGCTGTTTTATTTGATGATGATGACGATGATGAAAACTAACATATTTCACTTACAATATGCTGCACTACATTATAAACTCTTCATATATGTTAACTCCTTTATCCAAATAACCCTTTAAGCTAGGTGCTAAAATGATCCTTTACTGCAGACGAAGAAACTGAAGCACAGAGAGGGTAAGATTACATGATTAGTAAATGGTAGAATTAGGATTTAAAGTCAGGCTGCTGGTTCCAGAGTTGGCACTCTCATCCACAATACTCTAATGCCTCTCAAAAGCCTCTACAACTCCATAATCTTTCTTTAATCCACCATTCCAAACCTACCTTCCAGGACCACATTACCTATACACCAGTGGTATTCAAACCTGGTTGTTTAAAATTATTTGGAAATTTGAATCACTGACCCCATCCCAGGTTTACTGCCCCAATCTCCAAGGAGTGAGGCCTGGGAATCTGTATTTCTCAGGTGCCTTACATGCCCTTTGACTGGGACTGCTCAGGTTCCACACAAGTCCAAGGCTTTCCTGCCTCTCATGATTCTGTAGTGTACTCAGATCTTACCCAAAACTCTGCTAGTTAATCCTAAGTAATTTCTCATCTAAAGTTCCATGTATTTTATCTATACCTCTGTCAGGGAAGAAAAATGTTAGATATTCAGGAAATTTTAAAAAGCTGAAGATAGAGTCTTTGCCCTCAAAGAGCTTACACTCTGATTACTTATGTATTTAATATTTACTGAGTGCTTATAATGTAATCAGGTACTTTAGATACTGAAGAATATAGCACAGAATCAGTCACTTACATTCCAATGAAGTGGGGAGGCAATAAGCAAACTTTTTTTTTATTGAGATGGAGTCTCACTCTGTCACTCAGGCTGGAGTGCAGTGGTGCAATCTCAGCTCACTGCAACGTCCGCCTCCCGGGTTCAAGCGATTCTCCTGTCTCAGCCTCCCAAGTAGCTGGGACTACCGGTGCATGTCACTACATGGGTCAGGCTACTTTTTTGTATTTTTAGTAGAGATGGGGTTTCACCATGTTAGCCACGATGGTCTCGATCTCCTGTCCTCATGATCTACCTGCCTCGGCCTCCCAAAGTACTGAGAGTACAGGTATGAGTCACTGCACCCAGCCAATAAGGAAACTTTTAATATCAGGTGGTGAAAAGTGCTAAGCCAATTAAGGAGACTGAGGGTGATGGAAAAGGAAGATGTTATTTTAGGTAAGGTGGTCAGGGAAGCTTTTCTGATATGGTGATATTTGAGTACTAACTGGAGTGCAGGTGGGATAGAGGGGAAAAAGCAGGAAAAACAGCAAGTGCAAAACCCTTGTGGTAGGCAGGTAAGTGTCCAACTCTTCAGAATCTACTGAAGATTTTTTTAAAAAGGGTAACAAGAAGTACTAGGAAAAATGAGCATTATGGGACCTAAGGAATAGAAAGTTTCCACCAAGTCTTCAAGAGCCACTGAAATAGGAAACACTTCAAGGAGAACCAGAAAGGAGTAACACCATGGAGATGAATGACAGACAATTTCAAGAAAGATGAGTATAGTCAACAATGTCAAATTCCAAACAAAAGTCTTGGAAAAGTTTAAGGGACAAAGAACTAACTCTTAGAGAACAACTAAAGTGACAGGCAGGAGAAATCAGGAGTTAGTTCAGGAGTCACGTCAGAGAATCAATGGAAGAAAAGTCAGAAAGTGACAAAGAGAGAAAGGCATCTATGCTGTCAAAAAAGAAGACCATCCTGGCTAACATGGTGAAACCCCATCTCTACTAAAAATGCAAAACAATTAGCTGGCATGGTGGCATGCACCTGTAGTCCCAGCTACTCAGGAGGCTGAGGCAGGAGAATCGCTTGAACCCGGGAGATGGAGCTTGCAGTGAGCCGAGATCACACCACTGCACTCCAGCCTAGGCGACAGAGCAAGACTCCGTCTCAAAAAACAAAAAAAAATTAGAAGAGTTCACGAAAACGAGTTGTAAATGACCATTAAATCCAGTAATAACGAGAGTATTTACTAGTGATTGTTTATTAGAGTGGGCAGGATAAGAGCCAAATCATAGCATGATGAGCACTGCCAAGGTGGTAAGGGCCCAAGGTAACAGTGAACGCAGAACACTTCCTTCCCACAGGGAAGGAAAGAGAGAAAAGTACCGACAGAAGGATTCGCAAATTCAGAAAGCAGCACCAACAAATCAGAAGATAAAAGAAGCCACATATTAGAGAAGCAAACTGAAAACACCAGCTGGGGGTTGCTGAGGATGCAGCCCCTGGGAAGGGGAGGAGAAGCATCAGCCTTGGAAGGCGGAAAGACACCCTGTCTTCCGAGAGAAGCAGATGGAGCACAGAGGAGCCACATGAGAAAGCACAGGCTTGATTAACTCAGTAAAGAATGCATTCATGTGCTATGAGGTGCGGGGAGAAACTTTTTTAGGTAAGAAAAGTTTACAACAGACTCAGATAAATCTACTGGGAAATCAATGAAAAATGGAATAAAAGACTGCCGAGTTGGGAATATCATAACCATGTTTTAAGAATAGCCACATCTAGAAATGTTTATTCCCTAAATAATTTGGCAAAAAAAAAAAAAGCCTACTTACATGTTTTAGGTGCAAGTGTGCCTGACTGGCAATGTCATATATTACATCTCTCACATTTTTATCTTGGTTCCTCCGTAGAAAGTCCTCTTGTGAAACACCATGCTGTGTAGGGAAATATACATTATATTAGGAACTAAAAGCACAATTAAAACTAACTTAGCACAAGAAAATAACTGACAGATGAGTATGTACAGTTCAATGCCATTTTGTCTTTTAAAATGTGTATGTGTGCGTGCGTGCGTGTATGCAGGTGTGTAGAGAGAGAAAGAGAAAATGAGAATGAGAGAGACACCTGGAACATGCAATAAGATTTTTTTGTTTTTTGAGACAGGGTCTCACTCTGTCATCCAGGCTGGAGTACAGTGATACAATCATGGCTCATTTTAGTCCAACTTCCCAGGCTCAAGGGATCCTACCACCTTAGCCTCCCAAGTAGCTGGGACTATAGGTGTGCACCAACACACCCAGCTAATTTTTGTATTTTTTGTAGAGATGGGGTTTCCCCATATTGCCCAGGCTGGTCTCAACAGGCTCAAGTGACCCTCCCAAAGTGCTGGGATTACAGGCATGAGTCACCAAGCCTGGCTACAACAAGATGTTAATTAACAAGTTATAGGTAGAATGAAAATATACAAGCAAGAAAACAAACATACAAAAAGTTTGAAAGAACAGATAATAATGAATCTCATATCAAAAATAAAGTTCTCGCCGGGTGCTGTGGCTCATAACTGTAATCCTAGCACTTTGGGAGGCTGAGGTGGGTGGATCACAAGGTCAGGAGATTGAGACCATCCTGGCTAAACAGTGAAACCCCAACTCTACTAAAAATAAAACAATTAATCAGGCATGGTGGCATGAGCCTGTAGTCCCAGCTACTCGGGAGGCGGAGGCAGTAGAATCGCCTGAACCTGGGAGGTGGAAGCTGCAGTGAGCCGAGACTGTGACACTGCACTCCAGCCTGGGTGACAGAGTGAGACTCCATCTCAAAAAAAAACAAAAACAAAAACAAAGAAAACAAAGTTCTCATAAACAGACACTTAAAATGGATTACTTCCAGTATAATAAAATAAAGAACAGGCTAAGGTGAACACTAGGAATAATTACTGCAATTGCTTGGAAGGGCACATGTTATCAACATGAATCTATACCAAACGAGGTTCTCTGGACCTTCCTACTCATAGCTCCTCCAGAGATCTAAAATGCCTGTTGGACACAATTCTGACTTGATAACTCTGGGATAAAAAGAGGAAGACCATTTTCAGTAAACAATAAGCATTCCTTTCAAAGCAATTACTTGAATAGACTAAGCAACAAAGCAAGAGATGACTTCCTTTCCCCATATTTCTGAGGTAAAATTATTCGAAGGCGCAAATTACAGCCTTACCAGCATGCAAATATCCATGGGAAGGAACACCTTTCTTCTGCTCACATGATATGGCGTTGCTCTCAAGCAAGTGACAATTCCTTGTGCTTTTCCAATATGACTTGCAGCATGATCTGCATGAAGATCCTTTATACCTATGATTTCAGAAATTATACAGGGCTGCTCTATTTAAGTGCCTAATAAATCAACAGAAACGGCATAGAGAAATCACCTAAACACGTAAAACTAGATGTTTATCCTATGTTTTATATCTGAAAAACAGGATTTATGAGTGAAAAACTGGGCACAAAAACAAGTTGACGATTTACCACTAGCAGATATCTAAATCTCAATCTCAACTTTTAAATAAGAGTTTTCCTCAGACTACAGCACACCAAGAACACATTTAGAATTTTAATCAACTCTCATGTAAAAACTTTACAAGTCTTCCATTTCTTCTCCTCTGTGCTATTTCCATATGACCTCATTTTAACAATATGCTTAAGAAACATTCTGCTCTTTGCTCCGTCCTTTCACTGTGATGGCAAACATGTCACCAGAGCTGCAGGCCAGAACAGGCCTTGGAGATGTAATGGGGACTTGTATTATTCTTTGAGGGACGTATAAAGACATATATTACCTTCTTCAAATGAGATGGTATTGTGCTTGGCCCAAATAATTTCCTCATTTCAATAAGACATCACTAACTGGCAACAAAGTCAGAGGAGAAATCCTGTCATCAAAATTTTGTTTTTAAAGGAGCAGAGAAAGAAAAATCTCAAAAACTTTTATAAATGCAGTTTTGCTTCTACTTTTCTTTTTCCAGCATTCCCATGAGGTAGCTAAAGTAGCTGTATGAGAGCCTGAGTCTTGGATGACTCTGCATTACAAAGAAAGAGATACAAATTCCCTCTTCTTGCTAACAACAACAACAACAACATAAAAACAAAAACAAAAACAAACCTGTTCCTTTAGATAGTACAAAGGAAGACTTTAGTGCTAAACTGGTTAGCTTGCCAAATTATGAAAAAGTGAAATCTCAAAGGTGTTTTATTGGAAAAAAGAAGTATGAAACAGAAAAAACAACTTACCCAATGTTTCTAGTGTTAAGTAAAGAAGACAGCACTGTGTGTTTTCAGCATAATTTTCCAGTTCCTTAATGTTATGATATGCTTTGTCATCTAGATTTTTTTCCTACATCAAATAAAATACAAATAAAGTCTGTTGAATGGTCAGTATTTTATAAAGAAAAGGTGCTGTTTTTTGCACCAAAGAACTGAATAATAATGAATAAAAATATTTAGTGTATGTTATTTAGCACATAAGATAAAACATTAAAATATTAAAATTCTACACATTCAATACTTTTAAATCACCATCTCAAAATAAGACATCAGGAATAATCTCAATGTACAAATCACCATGGACATGGCTTTTTAAAAAATTTTATCTAAAGCCCACATTATCAAAATCAACTTTACTGAGCTCTTACTTAAGCACTTTAGACATTGTCTTCTTAACCCAAACAACCCCCCCACCAAGAGATAAGGAATTAATACTTTTCCCATTTTACAAATGAAGAAACTGAGGCATAGGCACATAAATAACATGTCCAAAGACACATAGTTAATAAATAAATGGTGGGGATAGGAACCCACACATTCAACTCTTGAATCTACATGCTTAATAAAGAAAAGGTACCTAGAAAAAGAAAACGGAAACCAGTGCCCATCCCATCCCCCAAAATAAAACCATGCTCAAAAAAATAACAGGGTTGATTCCCTAAAAACACTATATTCAATAAACAGAAAAATGAGAATCTAACAGCAAGAACACTTAGCCACTTTCATAATAATACCTTTACGAAGACTATTATTAGAGCAAAATATTATCCCCTATTTCACCCTTTTTAAAATAAAAATACACCAGCATCAAACGCCACATGCAGGATTAAAAAAAAAAAAAAAAAAAGAGGCCAGGTGCAATGGCTCATGCCTGTAATCTCAGCACTTTGGGAGGCCGAGTGGGCAGATCATGAGGTCAGGAGTTTGAGACCAGCCTGACCAACATGGTGAAACGCTCTCTACTAAAATTACAAAAAAAAATTAGCTGAGTGTGGTGGCACCATGGCTAACTTTAACTAGTAATCCCAGCTACTCAAGAGGTTAAGGCAGGAGAGCTGCTTGAACCTGGGAGGGGGAGGCTGCAGTGAGCCGAGATCACGCCATTGCACTCCAGCCTGGGCAACAGAGCAAGACTCTGTCTCTCAAAAAAAAAAAGAGAGAGAGAGAGAGAGAAAGAAAAGAAACTGACACCACTGACACCAGCAATGATTCCGGAAAAAAAATAAAAATGTATCCTTTATGTTTTTTTAAAAAATTGAGACATAATTAACATACCATAAAATTTATCCCTTTAAATAATACAATTCATTGGTTTTTAGTATGTACACAAAGTTGTGCAACTATCACCACTATCTAATTCCAGAATATTTTAAGGACCGCCCCCAAAAGAAAACTTGTATCCATTAAGCAGATACTTCCCATTTCCCCCTCGCCTCAGCCCTGGCAAACCACTAATCTACTTTTTGTCTTCATGGATTTGTCTATTCTGGGCATTTCATAAAAATGGAATCATACAATATGTAGCTTTTTGTGTCTAGCTTCTTTCAATTAGCGTTAGCATAATGTTTTCAAGGTTCATTCATCTATTAGTACTTCATTTTTTAGTTGAATTATGAATAATATTCCATTGTATGGATATACAACATTTTGTTTAACGACTAATTAACAGACTATGAGTTCTTTCTACTTTTGTGCTATCATGTATAATGCTGCTACAAACATTCGTGTGCAAGTTCTGTGTGGACGTATGTTTTCATTTCTCTTGGGTACAAACCTAGGGGTAGAATTTTTCGGTCTATGGTAACTCTGTGTTTAACTCTTTGAAGAAAAAATTGCCAAACTGTTTTTTCAAAGCAGTTGCACCACTTCACATTCCCACCAGCAATGTATGAAGGGTTTTAACATCTCCCCATTCTCACCAATACTTGTTATTGTGCATCTTTTTTTTTTAAATCACAGTCATCCTAACAGCTGTGATGTTTCTTTGTTTTGATTTGCATTTCTCATAATGAAAAGATGTTGAACATCTTTTCAGATGCTCGTTGGTCATTTGTACACCTTATTTGGAGAAATGTCTACTCAAATCCTTTCCCCATTTTTAAATTGGGGTTCTTTTTTATTGTTGAGTTGTAAGTTTCTTGTATATTTTAGATAATAGTCCCTTATCAGATATATAACTGGCAAATAATTTTTTCTTTCAGCCCGATTTATCTATTTTTTCTTTTCTTGCTTCTGCCTTTGGTATCACATCTAAGAAACCACTGCCTAACCTAAAAGTCACTAAGATTTACTCTTATGTTTTTTCCTAAGAGTTTCACAGTTTTAACTCTTATATCTAGGTCTTTAATCTAGTTTGAGTTCATTTTTGTATATGGTACAAGGCAGGGGTTCAAACTTATTCTTTTGCAAGGGGTATCCAATTGCCTCAGTACCATTTGTTGAAAAGACTGTTCTTTCCCCACGGAACTGTCTTGATACCCTTGTCGCTCAATTGACTATAAATATATGGGTTTATATCTGGACTCTCATTTCTATTCCATTGATCTATCTGTCTACCTTGTATCAGGAATACACAATTTGATGACTATAGCTTTGTAGTTAAGTTTTGAAATCAGGAAATGTGAGCCCTCTAACTTTGTTCTTCTTTGTTAAGATTATTCTGGCTCTTCTGGGTTCCTTGCATTTCCACATAAATTTTTGGACCAGTTTGTCAATTTCTGCAAAAAAGAAAGCTGGAATTTTGATAAGGCTTGCATTGAATCTATAGATCAATGTTTATTCACAGTACTTTACTTTTAAATATCCCCCCTTCAAAAGCCAAATGTTATTTTTCATTAAACTAAAATAGTATCTCTGTCTTAAGTTCTCTAATTTTCTTTACTTTGTAAAAACAGAAATGAAGACACCTGAAAATAGGTCTTCTTAGCTAATATCTCTTTTTGGCTTCTTATTATTGCTATAGCCTATAGTTAGCAAACTGTATCTAAATAAGCTAAGTAAACTTACATTTCCACAGTATGTGATTAATATCAGGCCAAGGAGAACACTGACCTAACAGTACATCAGAAAGATCACACAAGTTAGGCCAGGTCACACAGCAATTCACTGACTTGGCTGGACCTACAACTCAGTTCTAAGAATTTAGTACAGGATTCCATTCACTGGAACTGTCAGACTTTCTTTATGCCCTCTACTATTTAGACACAGATCCAAGTACTGGGGTATACATAAAGGTATTTGATGATGTTAGGGAATAATTAGTAATTTTTAAGGTACGATAATCATACTATGGTTATGTTTTTTGTCATTATCTTTTTAAGATACATATGAATTTGCAGATCAAATGATAAGATATCTGGGATTTTCTTTAAAATAATCCAATGCAGATTAGTGACGGGAGTTGGCAAAATACAGATAAAACAAGATTGGAAATGTGCTGATAACTACTAAAGCTGGTGACAGATACATGTAAGTATAAAACCAAAATAGCAGATTGTGGTTGTGCATACATATGCCTCTGCCTGGGTCTCAATGTGAGGGTACTGGGGGCTGATGTGGGTAGCATACAAGGGTAAAGTATGGATAAAATGGCACAGTTCTCTAAAAGTTTCCTTTCTCCAAAATATTAATATACAATCAAAATATTTCCTTCCTGAACAATTAGCTTAAGGATTAAACAGGAAGCCACAACTTAAGACTTGAATAACTTCAACTTACTCTTTCATCAATGATGTTCATAAGCCATCTTTTAGTCAGATTATGTCTTTTAACAGCCTAAAAAACAAACAGTATTATAAATTTTTAGAAAGTACTAGAAATGACTTCTGTAGATCTGAATAAAATAAACAAACCAAACACAAAACTAAGTAAGTGAACATTTGTAATAACTTATCACCAGATAGACAGCTATGTTAAAGAAATATCAAGGAAAAAGAAAATGTCCTTAGAAAATACTTCAAAACATTTATAAGATTTCATTTATAAGTATTTCTAATACTTTTCTACTAACTTGTCTTCTTTTCCTATACTGCTAGTAATTTAACAATTCCACTTTCAAACAAAAACAAAACCAGAATTAAGCATTAAGTACTGAACTTCTCTATTATGTGATATACCCTGACTTTTTTTTTTTTTTATTGTAGAGACAGGGTCTCACTATGTTGCTGGTCTTAAACATCTGGGTTGAAATGATCCTCCCACCTCAGCCTCCCAAAGTGCTGGGATTACAGGTATGAGCCACTGTGCCTAGTCACCCTGACTTCTATGCTTACTCATTACATGCAAATTTTTTTCCAAAAAATTAGCAAAAATAACCACTTATCAAAAAATAGAGTGACTAAAACTCCAACAAAAATAGTATGCATGGTAAACTGTTACTTTAGCAAGTAAAGACACTCCAGTAGGAAAGAGCACATCTAGTGCCCAGACACTTGTCTCCGCTACCATTCTCCTTAAAGGAATCAAGGCTGTGGAGAAATGGGTGATTCCAAAGGTGGGGAAGGAGAGAAATTCAAGAGGATCCTAGAATATCTTATTGTGCCAGAAGAGAAGAAAGTGCTCGAAAAAATGATGGAAGCATGTCACAAGGACATAGCAGCCAGTGTGAAGAAGTTCCCACTATCCAAAGCTGGGACAACCTGAACACCAAAATCAGTACATGAGTGAATTATAAACTATAAAAAGCAAGAAATCATGAGTCTATACCAATAATTAATAAATGAATAAATATATGAAAATAAGAGCTCATTCTTATAGCAGAACACTAACTGCCAACTGGTAAATGTGGACCACGTGCTGAAGTTGAGAAGTTATCATTCTACAACCATAAGAGTAAAGACTGAATCAGACAAGAACCATTAATGGCTACTACGTTTAGGGAGAAATTTTGATGAGGAGTAGGATATTTGCAGTCTTAAAGTCTCTCCTCAAAAACTGTTGATTATTGCAAGCAGAATTATACAGTAGGAAAACCAGGCAAATTTGTGACTAAGTAAATCAAAATTAACCATGCTATAAAGGACAGGTGGACGAAGTGTGCCTCTACATGTGACATGGTGAGAAGGATATACCACCTATGAAGTATGGATTCCAGCTAAGAATCCGTAACTTCAATCTAATCATGACAAAACATCAGACAAGTCCAAAATTGGTGTTGTATTTTAAAAAGACAGGGTGGGGTGATACTCCTCAAAAATGTCAATGTCATAAAAGGCTAAAAAAAAAGCTATGGAAGTATTCTAGATTAAAACAAACTATAGAGACATGACAATTAAGTACTTGACCCAAGATTGGATCCTGTACTGGAAGGGAAAAATGATATTGTGGACATTATTAAGTCATCTGACAAATTTGGAATATGAATGGAAAATTAGATGAAACTGTTCTACCAAAGTTAAATTTACTAAAGCCAATAACTGTTCTGGCCAGGCACAGTGACTCACACCTATAATCCCAACACTTTAGGAGGCCAAAGCAGGAGGATCACTTGAGTTCAGGAGTTCAAGACCAGCCTGGGCAACATAGCAACTTCATCTCTACAAAAACTTTAGAAATTAGCTGAGCATGCTGGTGTGTGCTTGTAGTTCCAGCTACTCAGGAGGCTGAAGCAGGAGGATAAAGCCCAGGAATTCAAGGTTGCAGTGAGCGATAATCACCCCACTGCACTCCAGCCTGGGCAACACAGCGAGCTCCTGTCTCTAGAAAAAAAAATAGAAACAAAAAAAATAACTGTTCTGATTATATGTAAGACAATATCACCATTCTTAGAAAATACTAGGCCAGGCACAGTGGCTAATACCTGTAATCCCAGCACTTTGCGGGCACAAGGCAGGAGGACCGCTTGAGCTCAGGAGTTTGAAACCAGCCTGGGCAACATGGTGAAATCCCATTTCTACAAAGAAAAATTAGCCAGGTGCAGTGGTAGGTGCCTGTAGTCCCAGCTACTCGGGAAGCTGAGGTAGGAGGATGGCTTGAGCCCAGGAGGTGGAAATTGCAGTGAGCCGAGATCACAACACTGCACTTCAGCCTGGGCAACAGAGTGACACCCTGTCTCAAAAAAAAGAAAGAAAGAAAAAAAGAAAATATTTACTGAGGCCAGGCATGGTGGCTCATGCCTATAATCTCACAGTGAGTGGATCACTTGAGCTCAGGAATTCAAAACCAGCCTGGGCAACACAATGAGACTTCATCTGTACTAAAAATTCAAAAAAAAAGAGTCAGCCGCATATGGTCACACATGCCTGTAGTCCCAGCTACTCAGGCCTGAGAGAGCAAAGCTACAGTGAGCCAAGACTGTGCCACTGTACATCAGCCTGGGTGACAGAGTGGGACCCTGTGTCAAAAAAGAAAAGAAAATATTCACTAAATTTTTTAGGTTAGGATTATGATGTATATAACTTACAATCAAATGAGTCACACACAAAAATTATGAACGTGAATACATACATGGGGGAATAGGGGAAGGAGGAGAGGAGAAGAGAAAGAAAGTGCACATGTGAATGAGGACAAATGATTAAACAAATGGCATAAAATATTAACAATAGGTGAACCAGGCATAGTGGCTTACACCTGTAATCTCAACACTTTGGGAGGCCAGGGTGGGAGGATGGCCTGAGCCCAGGAGGCCAGGTGAGGCAACATAGTGAGACCTTGTCTCTACAAAAAAAATTTTTTTAATTAGCCAAATGTCCCAGCTACTCCGGAGGCTAAGGTGGCAGGATCGCCTGAGCTCAGGAGGTTGAGGCTGCAGTGAGCCATGTTTGCAACATTCACCATCACACTCCAGCCTCGTGAATCTGGGTAGAGGATATAGAGGTGTTTGTCCTGCTTTGAATTCTGTAATCTTTCTGAAAGTTTGGAATTATTTCCAAGTAAGTTTTAAAAATGTTTTTTTTGTCTGCCATGTCAACATTAAGTATATTTTCACAATAAATAAATATAGTAGTGAAACATAAGATCTATGGATATGCTATACTTCAACTAAGACTCTCAGATGTCACTGATAGTAAAATGTGAAGGCCAGCATGTTCATCAATACGCATTACATGACAATGGTGTATGCATGGATAATTAAGCCCCCTTTGCCTGGCAGGAATCTAACAGATGCTAAAAGGGTTGCATGGTGTTAGTTCCAAAGTGTTTTCGGCACCACTCCTACCCCTACTACAACATGGCAGCACTCTTCCTATAGGCCTCTCTTCCAAATCCCAGGAATCAGGCGATCAGTCATTAAGGATTCCTGTTCTTGTTTTATTTTACACATGTCTGAGCGCATGGGCATTTTGATCCTGTAGACCTTCAAGCACCATTTCTAGCACATAAAAGTGCTCAATAAGTATTTAGTCAATGAAAAGCCAAACTCCTATTTACGCAAGGCTGAAGCTATAATGGCTGTAGATTCTTGATTACAAAATACATTTCTGATTCAGAAGGAAATCAGAGACCAAGGTAAAAAAATAAATATTTTAAGGAAGTCAGAAATTTGCTGAATGTAGTTTGAACTCCGGAAACTGAAGTCCAATATAATAAAGACCTTGGCTATAAACATAAATTCACACTGCAGCTAAAATTCATATACAGAGAAATGGGGAACCCATGTAGAATATATAAGAAATTATAAATATTCAACTATCTTGTACGCTAAAAATACCAATGAAACAGTACAGTAGAAAACTGCTCTCTGGATAACACATTGTCACTGTTCCCTCTATTTAATCTTCTCAAGAACCCAACACTTCAAATACCCAGTATTCCCCATATGCTCCAGCAGGATGGGGAAGGATAAAGAACACGCAACAGGGACAACTGCACTAAACACGACCTGTGTCTTTCAAATATTCACATTAAGCTTCAACACTGGTCATGTCTGAAAGCTAGCCAACACTAACCATCAAAATGTAAGCAGCTATTAAAATTGGACAATTTAGCAATCCTAAATTGGCACATATATAAACATTCTGTAATTGAGGTATATCTTTTGTTTTTTTAAGCGAAGCCAAGGAAAGATAAATTTGCATCAAAGGACTCTCTAATCTTCCACATATTTCCTAACAAAGGCCAAAACCTTTTATGCAAGTCTTAACATACACCTCCACTATACTCCAGTTTACGTGTAAAATAGTAAATAGAAGGGGTTTCTGGATTTTAGGGACACTTTTTTTTTTGAGACAGAGTTTCGCTCTTGTTGCCCAGGCTGGAGTGCAATGACGCGATCTTCGCTTGTCACAACCTCTGCCTCCCGGGTTCAAGCAATTCTCCTGCCTCAACCTCCTGAGTAGCTGGGATTACAGGCATGCGCCACCACGCCCGGCTAATTTTGTATCTGTAGTAGAGACGGGGTTTCTCCATGTTGGTCAGGCTGGTCTCGAACTCCTGACCTCAGGTGATCCACCCACCTAGGCCTCCCAAAATGCTGGGATTACAGGCGTGAGCCACCGCGCCCGGCCAGGGAAACTTTTTAGTGTGTCACCTAGGTTGAGCTTCTTGAAGTGGGATGAACAGAGGTAAAGAACTAATCTAATACTCACAGCTTCCCATCCAATTTTTCTTCTCAATCCCCGGTTGTGGGGGGTCTGGCTTTCCATCCTTACTGGGGCTCTGTGAAGTCAATCTGAGGCCCAGAAACTGGGCCTGCCTCTGCTGGTACGTAGACCTGAGAAGAGGTGTGCCACTGTCAGGTCTGTGGGTGGCTCCTGTTACAGAAACTCTCTTTTGGCAATCATTGTATTACAACAGGGACACGGATCAGTGAGGTAAGGTACCTAATTCCCTTCCTCCTCTCACAGTTTAGAATATTTCTAAGCCATGTGTGGCTGCTTATGAGTGAGGGATCCATACAGCCGCTTTACTATAAAACCATTTACGATATACTTCCAGCTTTATAAATAATACTCTAGCCCATAGATTTCCATTCTCTAACACCTAAAACTCAACAATGGATAGGTAATTCTATCACCTAGACAAGAGAGTTTTAGATTTGTATCTGGACAACAATGAGAGCAAGTCTCCCTTCACAAAGGATTAACACATGTCCTACAGCCCAGAATCTGGATTAAAACACTGGTATAAGGAGCTCCTGCTAGGTAGAGAAAATAGAAAATTTTACCTGCTATTGCATAAACTGTGTGAGATTTAAATTCTGCAGGCAAATATGGAAATATGGGAAATACAAAAGTAAGTTATTATATAGCGATCAGATTCTTCCTTTTTCCGTTAATAACCAAATCCATAAAAAAAAAACCTGTGTAAATTATCAGTGGGTAATTTTAAACTTCTCTGCCAAAACTAAAATAGATCTGAATACATAAGCCTAAAAATATTTTCAGGATAGATTCCACTATAATCACCAGCATCCAAATTGTATCTATCAAAAAGTAGTCTCAAATAATATTCTTACAAATTAAAAGTAGTAGTAGCTGTTGTAGTTTTTACCTTCCATAGTTCAATGGCCACAGGCTGATGTGGTGGATTGTCACAGTATATATCTTCCACAGTTTTCTTCCAAAACTGCATTCGCATCAGTCCAATTGTTTTCTCAGAGACCGAGTCTTTAACCTATAAGTAGGATTTAAAAACTTTAGCAAATGCATTGTCTACTGTCTAAAAAATCAGTATTTTTGAAGAAATTTTTTGAGTTAATGTAACTGTTCTATATTATGACTATGGTGGTAAACACATAACTACATTTTTTAGAACTATAGAATACAACAGAGTGAATTTTACTGCATGTATTTTTAAATAAATTCATTGATTCATTCTTTAAGTAATTTTTAAAAAGAAGATTATAACATTGTCTCCCTCACTCACTACTGATTAAGAATGGCCTTCTGGCCAGGTGCGGTGGCTCACGCCTATAATCCCTGCACTTTGGGACGCCAAGGCAGGTGGATCACGTGAGGTCAGGAGTTTGAGACCAGCCAGGCCAACATAATGAAATCCTGTCTCTACTAAAAATCCAAAAAAATAGCTGGGCGTGGTGGTGGGCACTTGTAATCCCAGCTACTTGGGAGGCTGAGGCAGGAGAAGCGCTTGAACCCGGGAGGCAGAGGTTACAGTGAGCCAAGATCGTGCTACTGCACCACAGTCTGGGTGACAAGAGTGAAATTCCGTCTCAAAAAAAAAAAAAAAGAATGGCCTTCTTAGACTCAGGCAAGAAGTACCAACACAAGCTAAATCTAGGAGGTACATTTTGATAAGGAACATGGTCTTAACAGGTCTCCTCTCAGGCTGCCTATTAGTAGCAAAGGAAAAAGTATTAACATCTTGACTCAGTGACTAAAATTAACATTACCACAGAGAGGCAAATGGCTATTTCATGCCTCCTTGTGACTCTGAAGAGGACACAGACCACTTAGGTAATATTAGGCTAGGAATCTGTAAGTTTAATATAATCCTAATGAAATATAAAATAAATCCCAAGTGAGAATCATTCTAACTTTTAAAAGGAACAGTATTGCTTAAAAAATGTCAATGTCACAAAATGCAAAGAAAGGCTATGGAAATGTTCCAGAATAAACGAGGCTAAAGAGACAGAAAACTAAATGCAATACATGATCCTAGATTAGATCCCACACAGAAGGGGAAAATAATGCCATAAAGGACCTTATCAGGTCATTTGACAAAACCAGAAACCAGATGGTAGATCAAATAAAAGTACTGCATCAATGTTAAGTTTCTTTTTTCATAAGTGTACTGTGGTTATATAAGAGACTATCCTTATTCTTATGAGATACACACTCAAGTTTATAGGGATATGGGTCATGGTATAGTCAGGTTATTCTGAAACGATTCATAAAAAGAGAAATGTATATGTATATATATATGTAGACAGAATGATAATGCAAATGGGACAAAATACTAACAACAGGGTCTGTGAGTATTCTTTGTACTACTCTTACTTTTCCATATGTGAAATTACTTCCAAATATCCTGGTGGTGGGTGGGTTTCTTAGCGATGTTTAGTGTTCAGATCCCAGTAGCATACAGTACAGCAAGACAGCAGCAAGAGTAATCCTTTCAAAATATAACCAAGAAGTGATGTCTCTCTGCTCAGAACCCTCCAGTGGCTGCCCACCTCACTCAGCCAAAGTGACTGTAATAGTGTCTCCAAGACCTTTCTGACCCAGGAGCCCCTAAGCGAATCTCCACCCAGGCACTCCTCCCTGCTCTGCCGCACTGCCTGCCTTCTTCTCTTCTTTGATCAAGCACACTGGCACCTCAGAGACTTGGCACTTGCTGTTCCTTCTGCCCAGAATACTCTTTGCCCACATATCGGTACAACTCACTCCCTCACATCCTTCAAATCTCTGCTCCAATGCCACCTTCTCCGTGAGGTTTCTCCTAACTATTCTACATAAAATGGGAACCCAGGTACACCTAGCCTTCACAGCCTCCTTATCCTGCTTTATTTCTCTCCATTGCACTAGTCTCCATCTGATACATTACACAATTCTTTATTTGTTCATTGAGTGCAGACCCTGTTTTATGTCATGTGGGTATAGCATTGAATACAGTCTTAAAGTCCCTGCACTCAATCAATAATTGTTGAATGAGTGAATAAACAAGATTCCATGTGCAAAGAAGTAGCAAGATGTACAAAATATATAAAGAAGTACAAAGTATACAAAGAAGTGCAAAGTGTACAAAGAAGTACAAAGTGAAGAGAATTCAGAAGGAACTCTGGGGGTTTATTTATTAAAAATAAAATTGTATTGACTGGGTGCAGTGGCTTCTGCCTGTAATTCCAGCACTTTGGGAGGCTGAGGCAGGAGAATGATTAAGGCCAGGAATTTGAGACCAGCCTGGGCAACATAGCAAGACTCTGTCTCTAAAAAAAAAACAAAAAACAAAAAACAAAACAAAAAAAATTGTTTTTAATTAGCTAGGCACAGTGGCACATCTACAGTTCCAGCTACTTGGGAGGTTGAGGTGGGAGGATCGCTTAAAGCCCAGGAGTTCAAGGTTGTAATAAACTGTGATCATGCCACTGCACTATAACCTCAGTGACCTGTCTCTAAAATTTAAAATTAAAAAATTAAATTTTAATCATTTAAAAAGGATAATAAAGACCAAGGTAGGAACTATTTATGGCTAAACTGTGACTGATTTAACATGCTAATGTAGAGTTTACACTTGAAAAAGGATGAGGTGAAAAATCATGACCCATGACTTCCAGGAAGATACCAGAGGAAAAAAGAACCAGTCTATTAGACTCTGCAGATTCATGGTTGTGAATCTCAGTTGTGCCTCGATGCCTTATTCACATCCTTTTATTTGTTCCTTGTTCACTTCCTACCATATTCCCCAGAGAAGCTGTGTCAAAATTTGCTGCTCTCTTCAAGACTCTCAACCCTCTCCTGCTCCCTCACTCCCAGTATTTGACCTCTCAATTTATTACCGAGAAGCCTAAGGCTGTTCCACTTTTCACTCCCTTATCTCCATCCCCCATTTCAATTTATTTTGTATTTGTACATATTCTTTCCATTCTAAAGAATAAAAAAGAAGGATCTCTCCTTCCTTTGGAACTCTTAGACAAAAGTGAATTAGTATGATCTAAGGTCCTAGTTTGTTACAATTGCTTTCATTCCCTATTCACATTAAAGCTAAAACCTCAATTTAAAAAGTGCTTCGAAAACTGCTATATACATGTAAATTATGTAATTGTTGGAAAGAATAAGCCGTGATTTTCTGACTAATCTATTTAATTAACAGACAAATGTGCAATGTTAATGGCACAGTCTTACAATAACCTCAGGAAGAGAAATAAAAAATTCCAGAATGGCATTTCTGGAAACATTAAGTTCATTAGCTAGTTTTATTTTTGGTGTTGAATTATTAAGCCTAAACAATTGGCAGGGAAAAGAAATCACTAGTAGAGACCTTAAACACATCTAACATATAAATTACAATGATATTTCTTTATTGTTCAGCATTAAACATATCACATCACCATTTCACAAATAATATTTTAAGGGATCTTAATACCAGCCTGAGCCAGTTCCACATTAAAGGCCCTCAGTGCAAAAGCAGAGCTTCGGGATTCTGCAGGGAGCAGCAGGGAGCACAAATAACCTTCATAATCCCGTTTCCTGTAACAGACAGAAAGAAAAGACAGCTATTCTTCACTTTCCAAGCTGCACATAAAAATACTGACCAAAATCAACTGAAAACAAAAAGGCTTCAGGTCGAGCATAGTGGCTCATGCCTGTAATCCCGTTACTTTGGGAGGCCAAGGCGGGTGGATCACTTGAAGCCAGGAGTTTGAGAGCAACCTGGCCAATGTGGTAAAATCCTGTCTCTACTAAAAATATAAATATTAGCTGGGCATGGTGGCACGTGCCTGTAACCCCAGCTATTTGAGAGGCTGAGGCCTGAGAATTGTTTGATCCTAGGAGGTGGAAGTTGCAGTAAGCCCAGATTGCACCACTGCCCTCCAGCCTGGGTGGCAGAGCAAGACACTCTGTCTCAAAAAACAACAACAACAACAACATGAGGCTTCAGTCCAGAAAAGGTCTGACATGTCTTCCTTTTTATATCTGTTTCTCAAAAATTATGAAAAATGTACCCCAATGCCACCTAATCTTTATCAATTTATTTTGACTTATATAGTATTTAGCATTTTAACTGTTTTAGAATCACTTTTGTTTTACTAAGAATTCAAATGAGCTTCAAAAGTACAAATCAAGTTAAAATAGTTTGAGCAAATATTGGGGTGAATTTATGGTTTTTAAGACATAGATATAGACAGATGCATAGAAAGGCAGAGATAAGACATTGAAACTCATGTAAGACTGTGCACAGACATATATTTCCTTGCAGCATCTGCTGAAAGAGCCTAGAAGTAACAATACCCCCAGGCCCCACCCCACATTCCTGGTATTGATGAACACACCTAGCACCCATATCTTGGTTTCTGAAAACATTTTCCACTGAAAGAAACTAGGGCTCTGATATTTGGATACTTGTCTCCTCCAAATTTTATATTGAAATGTGACCCCCACAATGTTGGAGGTGGGGCCTAGTGGGAGGTATTTGGGTCATGGGGGTGGATCCCTCGTGAATGGCTTGGTGCATCCCCTTGGGAATAAGTGAGTTCTCTATTAGCTCACCCAAGGTCAGGAGTTCAAAACCATCCAGCCTAATCAACATGGTGAAACCCTGTCTCTACTAAAAATATAAAAATTAGCCAGGCATGGTGCCACATGCTTGTAATCCCAGCTACTTGGGAGGCTGAGGCAGGAGAATCACTTGAACCTGGAAGGCGAAGGTTGCAGTGAGCCAAGATCACGCCATTGCACACCAGCCTGGGCAATGAAATTCCATCTTAAAAAAAAAAAAAAAGTCTCCAAATTTCAGAAGTGTTTAAGACACTTGAAGTTAACATGAAACAGTGAGAAAAACACTGAATGGGAATCAAACTACAATCTTAACTTCCAACACCCAATTGGTTATTAATAGAAATGACACCAATCATGCCTATTTCCCAATTTGCAAATGAAGCTTGATAACCTATGAAGGTTATCTCCTGAAAATAAGCAATATGTGAAGTACTTCAAGCTTCTTAGATGGAAATGAAAAATGAAATGAAGAGAGGATAGAACTGCAACAACATTTGGAAAATAAAGTCTTCTACACAGTTAAGGATTTGCCCTATTAACAAATTTATTTTAAAATTTTGGATGGAAATTTTTCTAAACAGTATTATCCCCTTCACCACATTAAACACGATATATTGATTATTTAGCCATTTTTTCATCACTTAGGATCACTGTTATAAATATGAATTATTGAACTATGGATATACAAGGATGTCCTAAGCATCTAACCAAGATCCAGTTACTTGAGAGCTGTCCTAGATAACGAGAAATGCCATATTAAGGATGTATAAATTCAACTTTATATAGCAATAGGGCCAATAACCTCTCATTCTAACATTTATTCAGTGCCTATTATGTGCTAGGCACTGTGCCACACACTGAAGATAGGCACTGACTTCAAATTAGTCGAGACAGACAGACATATGAGAAACAAGCACAATGCGCGTTAGTACCCTGGACTGTGCCATTAAGGCACAAAGGAAGTAATTCCCTGGTGAAGTTGCAGGAAAGTAAAGAACATTCATGCACTCCAACATCACCAGTAATACCTCCTCACCTTCTCACTACAGCCTGAGGTTCTCTGTTTAGCCTCCTCAAAGCCAAAGTCAGAGAAGCCTACGTAAATTAGGCTTGAGATTTTCCCAGGAACCTAAATTACTAGGAGAGCCCAGAATGGCGAGCCTGAAGTTATGGCCTGGTATTTTTCCTGATATTTGGAGGACTTGCATAAAATGCACGCCCAAAACAGCCCTGCTCAAACAATTTCAGAGGCCAAATCTTGCAGAGATTATTGATGGGCAGTCAGACGCCAGAATTCAAGTTTGTTTTCATTTTTTAAACTTATTATTTGTTAAGTATCTGAACTCTGTCAAGCATTTTTTACTATATCATCACATTTAATCCTCAAAACTAGGCTGTAAGAGTAAACATTTACAAATGAGGAAAAAACTAAATTTATTTATTTATTTTTTTGGAGACAGGGTCTCATTCTGTTACCCAAGCTGGAGTGCAGTCTCAAGATCTTGGCTCACTACAGCCTCAATCTCCCTGTTCAAGTGATCCTCCCCTCTCAGCCTCCCAAGTAGCTGAGACTACAGGTGCATACTCCCATGCCCAGCTAATTTTATTTTTTAGAGAGAAGGGGTCCCACTATGTTGCTGAGGCTGATCTGGAAAGCTTAGCAAAGCGCTAAGGTTACAGGTGTGAGCCATGGTGCCTAGACAAAATGGAACCTTAAAGTAACTTTCCCAAGTGCTAGAGCTGAGATTAATACTCTCGAATCAGGTCTGCCTGCAAAATTCAGCCTTTGAAATAAGTCACTAGAGTCAAGAGCCCCCATTCCACACAAATAACATAGACAAGTTAAGTACCTGACCATTTGTAAATACAGCATATATACTTGAGAAAAGCTGGCATGGGACTGAAGTCAAAAATAACTAATAATGTATTTAAATATTTTTGTTTGTTTGTTTTCAACAGGGTCTCACTCTGTTGCCCACGTGGCAGTGTAATGAAGCAAACTCAGCTCACAGCAGCCTCAACCTCCTGGAGTGAAATGATCCTCCTGCCTCAGCCTCCCAGTAGCTGGGACCACAAGCTGTGCCACCAAGCCCAGCTAATTTTTTTTTTTTTTACTTTTTGTAGCAACAGGGTTCCACTATGTTGCCCAGGCTGGTCTCAAACTCCTGGGCTCAAGCAACCTTTCTACCCACACTTCCCAAAGTACTGAGATTACAGGTGTGGCCATCCCTCCAGCCTTAAATATTTGTAAATCCACAGACTATCCCTGGAAGAATAGATAAGAAATTTGTAAGAAGGATTACCGCTGGAAAGTTATGACACTAGTGGCTATTGGGTGGTATACTCTGGCAACTTAAACTTTTCATTGTCAAAATATAACAACTTAAATATGTAAAAATAATGCAATCTTTTAACAATTTTGGCTTTTATAATTCTTAATGTCGTTTTTCCACTATGCTATCTTGTTTCTCTTGTAAGTAATCAACAAATAAGGTAGGGAAGAAATAATAATATTTTGCTTATTTTTGCTTTAATAATATTTTGCTTTTTTGTTGAGACTGTTGCCCAGGCTAGAGTGCAGTGGAGCCATCTTGGCTCACTGCAACCTCCACCTCCCAGGGTGAAGCGATCCTCCCACCTCAGCCTCCAACGTAGCTGGGACCACAAGTGTGTGACACAAAGCCCAGCCAATTTTTGTATTTTTTTTGTAGGGATGGGGTGGGCTCAAGCAATCCAATCCACCGGTCTCAGCCTCCTAAAGTGCTGGGATTACAGGCATGAGCCACTGCACCTGGCCTACAATTTTTAAAAAGTGATTATAAACAAAATACTGAAATGCATGTATTTTGTTGTGCTATGCTACTTTTCTCTAAAATGGCATTTAAAAAGAAGGTTTTACTTGCATAATCAACTTCAAGTTAGTTATTCGAGTACTTTTGGTAAGTCATTGAGACCAAATACTTCAAGACCTTACCCCACTGTTTCAAATGACACACAGCAGGGCAGAGGGGCTAAGCCACTGGTTTCAGCACTTAGGCCTGGATTCCCAGGGACCCCTGCCACAAGAGCCAGGTGACCTGACTGATCCAACCCACCTCCACAAATGATTAAGGAGCAACTCCCAAGTGCCAGGCCTTCCCAGCGCTCGGAGAGCCCAACAAACAAAACACTTCAGAGCCTTGACTTTACCAGGCTATCGTTGTGAACCTCTGACAAATTCTCTAATCACTATAAAACCTCGTTTCCTTGCCTGTTAAATGAGATAATAATGACTTCCACGGACGGTGCCTTTATGCCAGACATTGTTCTAAATGCTCTATTACAACCCTAAATAATAGGTCTACATTTGTCCGTCGCAACTTGAAGACTAATTATTCATAATCTACTTTGCATAATGCCGGGCACACAGAAAACTCAAAGTTGACTACCGTGTTCTGTTAATAAAAAAGATTATTCATGCAAAAACGCTGAATTCGGTTAAAATTAAGGTTCAGATAAGGTGACAAGCGCGTGCAGTCGAAGGAATTTTGCCATAATTTTGTGACCCACGTGAATGTTCCTGTGGGCTCGCTGCCTCCACACACCCGCACCCGGCGCCCACTAGAAAGCGCACCCAGAAGGACACGAGGAAGGCGCCGGTCCGCTCGCTCAAACGTCAGGCGCAGCCGCTCCCACCCCAGGACCTCGCCTCTGGACCTCCCTTCAGGGAAGGTCGTGCTCGCTCACCGCAGCAGCTCCAGGCAGTAGTTGTCAGTGCCCCAGGCGCCCGGTCCTCTGGCCGCGGCCACGCTCCGTCCAGACACCTGGGGCCCCGGCAGCCGCCGCACGCGAGCGTACAGACCCCGAGACGGCCGGCGGCAGCACAGGCTGGCAATGCCAAGCCGCAACTGCCCCCACGCCGAGCCTTGCGCGGAGGCCGCCATGACGCCGGCACTGCTTGCCCTTCAACCCCACGCCGTCGGCGCGCAGCCACGCCCCGCCACGCCCCTGCAGGTCCCCCCGCCCGCCTTTGAGTCGCTGGAAGGCCGCCTCCGGACGCCGCTCCGAGAAGAGCCAGGTGTCGCTGTCGTCCTCTGCATCTGGGCCGCCGCTGCGGCTCTTCGGCCTGAGTTCCAGGAACCACTCGCCCAAGTACGTCCCAACCCTCCTGGGCTCTTCCCCTTCCCCGACGTGCATCCACAGGTGACCTCCGAGCACCTACAAGAAGTGACGGGTGCCACTGGTGAAAGAAGTAGCTGCCAAAATTACGCCCCGCCACCCCTACACCCCAAATCCCCCATGAGGACAGAACACCTCGCACTATTTCTCAACAGGGGCGCCCTTGGCACTTTGGGCGCAACAGCACTGTTCCCACACGTTGCTGGAAGTTTGCCATACGTGAATGCCCAGGCTTGGTGACCACCAAATGCCCACACACACCCAGAGACCTCTGGCAATGTCGCCCAGTTTGGGACCCACTGGCCACCTAACACCTCCAGGAGAAAAGCACAAACATCTCTGAGAGAAGCCACACAGTAGGCTATTATCAACTACTACCTGTAGCTCACCTGCTTACTGATTTTTTTTCTCCCACTATCCTCTAGGTTCCACAAGGGCAGAGCCATTATTTTGTTTCCTACTTTACCCCTAATGGCTGTCACTTGGAAATTGTAGAAGCTGAAGTGCCTCAGTTCACATAAATAGTAAGTAGTCGGATAAGATCGAAACATTCACAATATCTGTTATTCCACAATCTTATTTGCACAGGGAAGGGAAGTGAGGAAGGCCATAGGCCAGAGCCTGCTCTTCTGGGCCTCCAAGGTCCAGCATGGAACTCCAAGGAGTCAAAATTCTCAATGTAAACCTGACCTTTCAGGTCCTTAGGAAGATGTATTTATCAAGGCAGGAAGACAGAGTTTTTGATGGTTTACTAGCTTGATTTATAACTTTTGAATACTTGTTCACATGGTATGTTGGCCTCCTTTGCTACTCCTACCCAGGACCGTCAAATATTTGAGTTAGGTCTAGCTGCTACCAACTATCTGATCCCAGCCAGCAGCTGCCTGCACTTGAATCCCAGTGACACCTCTTGCCTCCAGATTTGCCTAAACTTTTCATGCTGTGGCCAGACTGGTTCTTTCTGAAATGTCCATCTGATCATGACCTTTTCCTACTTTGCAGCATTTACTGTGTATTGTATATAGTCCCTCCATGATGTGGCCTCTATTTACCTTTCTGCCTCCACTCTGGCCACTTCCCTTTGTGACTCCAAGTTGATGTTTCTGTTTAAACGCAAGGGAGAGCACCTTGTCCTCTGGACCTAAGAACTCTAACCAATTCACCCAACTTTGGTTTTTACACCCTGAGATTACCGCTCTTCATCCTGTGTAGTAGCAGAACCCCAGTGGCGGGTGTTACCCTTTCATTACCAGTGATTGGTCCAGGACGGTGCATAGTTCCCTGATCTGGCCAATTAGATTTGAGAACAAGTCCATTGTGGTGCTTCTGGGAAAGTTGCTTCACTAATAAAAGGAAACATAAAATTCAATATACTACATATGAAATATTCTTGGCAGAAAGGCTTAACATAAAGTTAATTAAGCTTCTAAATCTGATTTTAAAGTTTATAAGAAAAAGGCAAGAAACAAGATAAATGATACCACGGGGAAACAAATCAGAAAAATTTGAAAGAAAAATTCAATGTCACTCCTGAGATTAGGTTATAAAAGGTTTGCACCTTCCATATTTCATCTTGGGTTCTCTCTCTCTCTCTCTCTCTCATTCTCTCTTTCTCATTCTCTCTCTCTCTCTCATCACTTACTCTGTGGGAACCCAGCTGCCATGACACATGAGGGAGGTTAGTCCTTTGTCTGTAATATAGGTCACTATTATTTTCCCCAGTTCGGTTTTGGTTTTGTCTTTGCTTTTGGAATCTTTGCCATGTAGAAATTTTGCAATATATTTTTATGTAGTTAAATTTACAATATTTACTTTTATGGTAAATATTGGATTTTGCACAGTCTTTCGAAAGGCCTTCCCCATTTTAAATGTGTTAAAAGAATAATTATCCTAGGGCTAGGCATGACAGCTCACACCTGTAATTGCAGCACTTTGGGAGGCAGAGGTGGACATATCACAAAGTCAGGAGATCGAGACCATCCTTGCTAACACGGTGAAACCCCATCTCTACTAAAAATACAAAAAAATTAGCCAGATGTGGTAGTTCACACCTGTAGTCCCAGCTACTACTTGGGAGGCTGAGGCAGGAGAATCACTTAAACCTGGAAGGCGGAGGTTGCAGTGAGCCGAGATCACTGCACTCCAGCCTGGGCAACAGAGCAAGACTCCGCCTCAAAAAATAATAATAATTATTATTATTATCCCTTGCTTTCTTCTAGTCCTTCTGCTTTCTCTTGTAGTACTTGTAGATTTCACTTTTTTACATGTCTTTTTTTTTTTTTTTTGAAGGGGTAAATGTTAGGAAGGTATGGATCCAACTTTTTTCTTTATATCTAGTAGTTGTCTTACTATCATTTACTCAGTAGTCCATCTTTTCCTCCTTTAAGGTGCTTCCTTTTTCACAGAATAAACTCATGTATATATTTTGTGTCTATAGTGTTTCATTTGTCTATTAATGTTCTAGTAGTAAGCTCTTTTAACTATTGCAGCTTTACAATATGTTTTCATAGATATCTGGTAGGGCTGGTCCTTCCTCATTACTCTTTTTCTCTCCCCTGGTCTTCCTGGCCATTCTTGTTTATTTTCCCATTCGACTTTTAGGATCAGCTTTTCAATTAAAATAATTCTGAAGGTATTTTTATTGGAACTATGTTAAATTTATACCTAATGTATGGAAGACTGGTATTTTTATTATATTGAACCTTCATAAACATTTTTAATTACAGCATTATATTCATCTTATTGATAGATGTAACACATTATGCCCTTATTCAATCTTTATAATTTCCACAATTAAATAATTTTCAGATGAACCACTATTAAAAAGGAAAAATAATCTATTTTTCTATACTTTTGCAACACTTCTGACACTAAATGTATAGCTTTTCTACACCTGGCATTTTTAAGACTACACAGTTAGACACCAGTAGCAATTAGTGAGTCTTCAGGTTACCCATGCTTTTGTTTGACTTGGCTACAAATCAAAGATTTTCAGGACCTTCCTCCTCAGGTTTGATAGTTTGCTATGATGGCTCCCACATCTCAGGGAAACACCTACATATATTTACTGGTTTATTATAAAGGATATAGATGAAGGTCAAAGAACAAATAGAACAAATTTATAACAAAAGATGCATCTCTCACCCCTACCAGTCAGGAAATTATAAGGCTTTTAAGAGCTCTGGGTTAGGAACCAGGGGTAGAGAACAAATATTTATTTCTTTCTGTTATGATTATGCTTAAATTTTTGTTCATATCTGTGATTATTACCTTATAATATATTATTAGATATAGAATCACTAATCAAGACTGTGAATCTTTCAGATATCTGGCATTGCCAAATCTTACCAAATAAATTATATACTCCCACAAACTATGGATAAAATGTTAGATTTATAAAATTTTAAGTAGTCTCACTATTCTAATAGGCAAAAAGTGATATTTCACTTTTCTTCTCTCTTTTCTTTCGCTAGTTTAAACTTGTCACTACATATCTCACTTTTAGTTTGTACTTATTTGACTATTAATGAGACATTTTTTGTTTACTACATATTTGTACTCAGTTTTCGACATTTTGTAACATCCTTACCCATGTTTTAAATTTAAAAACTTAGTCATTTATTTCAAAGTATAAATCTTTTCTTACCCATTTTTATTTTTATGGTCTTAATGTTTTTCCTTTTGATCTGTATGAGCTTCTATATATTAAGACTATTAAGTCTATTGTCATATTTGTGTCAAATAATCAGTGCATTTACTTTTAATTGTTTATAACATGTTTTATTGTATGTACTTTTTATTTTAAAAGATGCATAGTCACTGAATAAATTAAATAATACAGAAGCATGTGTAATACAAGGTAAAAGTTCTTTCTTCTCAGCCCCTTGTTCCTACTGATAAGAAATATGTGTGGTGATGTTTTTTGACTTTCAAAATTTTCAGCTTTTTATGTTGTCAATGTTAGGTGTGTCACTTGCATAAAGAGACCACCAGGCAGGCTTTGTGTGAGAAACATGGCTGTTTATTCACCCAGGTGTGGGTGGGCTGAGTCTGAAACTAGAGTCAGTGGAGGGTGGTGGGATAGAAGTTGGTTTTCTAGGTTGGGGCAAGTGGTCAGTTAAAGGTGGTAATCTGTTTTAGGGAGGGGAAGGGCATCATGGGATGCATGGTCACAAGGGTAGGGGTCGGTAATCTATCTTGGGGAGGGGAAGGGCATCATGGGATGCATGATCACAAGTGTAGGGGGGTCATCCATTACAAACAGGCATGATCATAAGGGTGGAGGTTATTGGTTGCAAGCAGAGGGGAGGGTGTGGTAAATTACATAGTTACAGGGGTGGGGGTCCTGAGAAACCCAGTGTCCAGGGGGGATATTCCAAAATGCTGAGCAGGAACAATGGTTGCAGGTTGCAGGAGACAGCAATTAGTTGAGGCAGGAACAAGTTGTTTCACTTCTTTCTGTAGCCACCTGGTTACTTGTGGTTACCTCAGACTTTCTGGTTCCTGGGGACCATCCAGAGGTGTACATGTGGGTCATCAAGGCTTGGACTTGGAGGCCTGACATTCCCATCTTTTTATATATGTACAAAGAAAAAAGTTAGAGAAGAGAGTAGGGGCGATGTTTCTCATGGCTTCTTCGAGCATGACAGGGGGCTGTGTGGACACCTGAAAGAAAAGCCTGTGATTCTTGTAGTTTAGTAAGCATTTGGTTAAGTCCTTGGAAGCATAGCTTTAAGGTGGGTGGTGATGAAGCCTTGGGCCAAGGTTGGATGGGGGTGGCCCCAGAAGACTTGGATTGAAAGGAATATGTGCGGGTTCTGGAGAGGTGTCATGCTGCATCTTGACATTAGCTGAGCATTGCTTGGAATTCATGAGCAATGTGTTGGTGTTTCTGCTGTGAAATAGGACTGGATATAAGGCAGGCAGATGAATGGGGAGGGTTGGGAAGGCGTCTTGTCTTAAGAAGCTGAGAGGTCCTGGGACAGGGGGTGATATCGTGGGGTTGTTAAAAGTAGCATTTGCCTTATAGAGTGATTAGTGATGGCCTGAATACGGTTTTGTAGGAACTGAGAGACCAACTGGAAAATGCGAGGTCCGAATAAAAGAAGGAAGATGGGTATTAGGGGAGTAAGGATTGGAAAGTAATTAGGAAGGAGTAGGGAATGACAGAATTGGACTGAGAATAAGAGTAAGTAGAAAAGTAAAGAGGAGAACTTCATTAAGAGTGTCCCTTGCCACGCAAGACCATTTATCCACTCAAGGAATGAGTTGAGGATGGAAGTTTATGGGTAGAACTACGAGATATTAGCTAAAATGGTCTGGAGGAAAACAGTAAACTGGCAAAGCAGGCATAGGGCACTTAAATGTAGATGAAAAGGGTGATCAGATGTATGATTAGACAGAAAATAACAGAAATAGCTTGCACGGTGTAGACCAAGCTTTAGGGGTGACTGTGGAGTCCTGCTGCAAATAGCAAAGTCAAGAGAAGGATTCCTGTCAATGTCAGAATATAAACTAAACTCATGCGTTGTTTGTGTCTATTCTTCAGGAATTCTAGTTAGCTTAAGAGAAATCAGAGAGTACTTGCAACTTCCAAGAGTAGGTGGATGGGCTAGGCTGGTTGTCTGATGGGCACAGTTTAATCCTGGACCAGTGAATCCAGTGGGGATGCTTATGTAGACAGGCAGCAGTTGGGGTACTGTGGACAACCAGGTAGGGACCCTTTCACTGAGGCTGTAGAGGTTAGATCCTTGACCAGCACTGATCATCCAGCTAAGTTGTCCTCATAAGGCCTGGTATCTGGAGTGGGTAAGAGGAGGTTAGCAGCTTGACGAAATCTGCCTAGTTTGTTGGAGAACTGGGAGACAGTTTCCAAGAGGGCTAGTGTCTGGGAGAAGGTTAGGCCCAAGCAAAAAGGTGTGGCCATACAAGAGTTCAAAGGGGCTGTATCCTGTGGGTTCCCAGGGAGTGGCAAGAATTTGGAGAAGAGCAATAGGTAGAAGGGATACCCAGTCCTTTTTTAAGTGAAGAGTTTGGTAAGATGTGTTTTTAGGAGGCCATTAACTTTGTCTACCTTTCCTGATGACTGAGGTGGGTAAGGGGCATGGAGATTCCATTGTATGCCAAGGGTCTGAGGGACTGTTTGGCTGATTTGGCTAATGAAAGGAGGGCCATTGTCAGATTGGATGGAAGCTGGTAGGCCAAATCAGGAAATGATATCATTTAACAGACAAGAAGTAACAGCAGTGGCCTTTTCTGTTCCAGCAGGGAAAGCTTTAACCTACTCTGTAAAGGTACGCACTTATACAAGAAGATATCTAAATTTTCCGACACAAAGGCATATGAGTAAATTCAATTTGCCAATCTTGCATTGGTGAATGGGAAAGGGAGGAGGTTTTAAAAATCCCTTGGGGTTGGTAGAGTGGCAGATGGAACACTGAGTTGTAATTGTTTTAAGGATGGACTTCCATGAAGGGAAGGAGATGAGTGGTTCTAAGAGATAGGCCAAAGGCTTATATGAAAATGGTTATGGAAAGAAGAGAGGATGAAACGGGCTTGTGAGGTAGGAAGAAGAAATTTTCCTTGATCCAAAAACCGACTGCCTTATGTGGGAAGCAACTGGTAGGTTAAGGATTCAGGAGAGTAAGCAGGGGTAATTGATGAGAAAGAAAAATATTGTCCACTAGAAAGGGATATTGGGGCATTTGCTGCCTTCTTAGCTGTTTCATTGGCAAAAGCATTTCCTTGGGCAACAGGATTTAAAGTTTTTGGTATCCTTTATAGTGGACAACTCTGGCCTTGGCTGGGAGAAGGACAGCTTTAAGGAGAGTTTTTATTAAAGAAGCATTGATAATGGAAGATCCCCGTGTTGTGAGAAAGCCGCTTTCTGCCCATATGGCAGCATGATGGTGTAGGATATGGAAGGCATATTTAGAGTCAGTGTAGATATTTACATGTAGTCCCTTAGCAAGAGTAAGAGCCTGGGTTAAACAATTAGTTCAGCTTGCTGAGAAGTGGTAGAGGGAGGGAGTGTGGCAGCCTCAGTGATAGATGAGTGGGATACAACCGCATAACCAGCTTTAGCTGCTGCCAGCTGACTGGGCTTTGAAGGACTGCCAGCAATAAACCATGTGTGGTCTGGGTTTGAAATGGGAAAAAGAGAAATATGTGGAAATGGGGAGGATGCTATATTGATTAGGGAGATAGTTATGGGGTCTGGGGCTTGTGTTTATGTTGGGTATTAGATGAGAGGCTGGATTAAAACTGGCACCATGTGCAACAGTCACAATGGGAGTTTTAGTAAAAGGTGAATAAAGTTGGATAAGACATGGGGCAGATCACAGATGTGGGCGATGCGAAGAGGATACTAAAGCCTGAAGACTGTGAGCGCTGTATAGAGTGAGTGAGGCATAGCCTGTGATTCTGAAAGCCTCAAGAAGGAGTAGAGCAGAGGCAGCTGCTGCTGGCAGGCATGAGGGCCAGCCTAGGACAGTGAGGTCAAGTTGCTGCGAGAGGAAGGCAACAGGATGTGGACCGAGCTCTTGTGTAAGAACTCCAACTGCACAACCCTGAATTTTAGCAGTGTATAAGGAAAAGGGTTGGGTTGGATCGGTATAACAAAGAATGGCTTAAGGGTTTGTACAGGTGCATTTATGTGTGGCAGCCAGGGGAGCAGGAGGAATAGGCAGAGAAGTTGCATGGGATACCTTGGAAAGGAAGGTTATTTATTTAGTTTAGAAGAAAATTAAGGGTGGCATCCTGGAATGGAACCAGGAAATGTCTTGGCATACAGAATGGAGAAAGAAGGTAAAGCATCAAGATAGACAGGAGCAGGGCATTTAAGTTTCCTTAGGAATTTGGGTAAGTAAGTTTCAGAGAAGTTGGGAAGAGTATAAGGGTTTGGCACTACAGGATGGACAAGGAGGTGGTGTCCCACACCCTAGGGTTAAGGTAGGGGGACATAAGGGAGCTATTGAAGGAGGTACAGGTTCGGGGAGGAGGGCAGCAATGAGATGTGTAGTCCAGGAATAGTTAAGGAGGCAGACAATTTTGTTAGGGTGTCTTGGCCTAACAAACAGGGGAACTGGATAAGTGGGGATGATTAGAAAAGAATGTGGAAAGGAGTGCTGGCCTAATAGACACTAGACTAGGGGAGTTTTGAGAGGCCTGGAGGCCTTGCTGTCAATTCCTGCAACAGTTATGGCAGCCAAGGAGACAGGTTCTTGAAAAGAAGGCAGTGTGGAGTGGGTGGCCCCCGTGTTGATTAAGGAGGGGATGGACTTACTCTCTACTGTAAGAGTTACCCAAAGCTTGCCATCTGTGACGGTCCAGGGGTCCTCCAAGATGTTCGGCAATGTTAGTTTTCAGCTGCCAAGCCAAGGAGCAGTGACGTGAGTCAGACAGTCTGATTTCCAGTGGGCCCACCCAGACGGGCCAGGGCTTAGGAGGAATACTAAGCTGCAGGCATTCCTGGGCCCAGTGGCCAGGTTTCCAACACTTGAAGCAAGGTCCAGGAGAGGTGGCTGGATGCTACAGTCTGGGTACTTTGAAATCTTTGTGAGCCAGTAGCATGGCTGAGGTTTGGCTTACGGCAGAGGCAAGCAATTGCAGTTCTGAAATGCACTGCTGCTTGACTGCTTTCTCCCTATTGTTAAACAAATACCTTGAAGTTGAGGTTAATTAATTCCTGTTTTGGGGTTTGAGGGCCAGATTTTTATTTCTGTAGCTTTTTAATGTTAGGGGCTGATTGGGTGATTAAAGTTTTTAAGGGGTGAGAGTAGAAGGATGACATTTAAGTTACTCCAGGTGAGATTATAGGACTGGGTTAAGTATTGGAGGATTTAATGAAAACGAGCCTAACCATTGGCCTGTTTGGGAAAGGTTGCATAAAGAGAAAGGAACGTGCACCCTAACTATGCCTTAGGCTCCAGCCACCTCTCGAAGGGGGAATTGTTGAGCAGTGGAGTTAGCCATAGGACTAAACTGCAAGCCTGACCAGGTATGAGGTGGGGAGGTGACAGGAGGGGCATGAGGTGGTGGGATGTGGACAGAGGAGGAGAAAGGAGGGGGATTAGGGTCTGGGTCAGACAGGTGGGGAGGAGAAAGGTCAGAAGGGTCTAGGGACAAGGAGGATTCTGAATCACTGGTGGAGGTAGGAGGAGCTGATGGAAGGGAGAAAAGGAAAATCTGGAATGGGCTGCATTGAGAGCAGAGATTAGGGAGGGATTGGAGTGTAAAAAAAATGTCTGGACATAAGGAATTTCAGACCATTTGCCCATTTGTTGACAAAAATTGTCTAGGTCTCACAGAATAGAAAAATTGAAAGTGCTGTTTTCTGGCCATTTAGAGCCATCATCCAATTTATACTGTGGCCAAGAGGTATTGCAGAAGAAAATAAGACACTTAGGTTTAAGGGTTTTTAGAATGCAGGCTAAGGGAGAGGAGGGAAGATTGGAGGGCGGGAGGTTGCCCATAGTTTAAGAAAAGTGGTGGAGGAGACAAGGAAAGTGAATGTGTGAGCAAGCAGTTTAGCAAGTGTCCCAGACTAAACCTTGGTCTGTATGTGGGTGAATTGGTCAAAGGGGGCATCCCCTGCACTGATCCATCATCTCCAACTGAGTGACCAGAGCAGATGTCTCATCAATGATCAGTCACCAAGGGAAGACTGTCTTCCTAGTTCCATGACCCACGTGGGATATTTTCCAGTCATGAACCTCATGAAAAGTCCTATCTTTCTTGTCTCTACTGAAAGGGAGAGGAAAATGAAGCTGACAGGCAGTGAGAAGGGCTAAAGAGAAGAGTTGAGGCAAACCACTTACCTGATCTGAGGATGGTGAGTAGATCTGTGGACTGGTCTGATGAACCTAGGTTGTAGGTAGGTCTCTTCACAGAAGGATCATAAGGAGTAGGGACAAGGGGTTGGTCTACCGTAGGAGTTCCCCCATTCTGGGTTTCAGCAACAAATGTTACGCATGTTGCTTACATAAAGACCACCAGGTAGGCTTTGTGTGAGCAACATGGCTGTTTATTCACCCAGGTATGGGCAGGCTGAGTCTGAAAAGAGAGTCAGCAGAGGGTCATGGGATAGGAGTTGGTTTTATAGGTTGGAACAAGTGGTCAGTTAAACGTGGTAATCTGTTTTAGGGTGGGGGAGGGCATCATGGGGATGTATGGTCAGAAGGGTAGGGGTCATGTATTACAAACAAGCATGATCATAAGGATGGGGTTATCGGTTGCAAGCAGAAGGGAGGGTGAAGTAAATTACATAGTTACAGGAGGTCTTGAGATACCCAATGTTCGGGGGCAGGGGTGGGTGGGGGGAAATTCCATAAGGCTGAGCAGGAACAAGGGTTACACGTTGCAGGGGGAGAGCAATTAGTTGAGGCAAGAACAAGTTGTTTCACTTCTTTCTGTGGCCACCTGGTTACTTGTGACTACTTCAGACTTTCTGGCTTCTGGGGACCATCCAGAGGTGTACCTGTGGGTCACCAAGGCTATAATGGCCAGGCTTGGACTTAGAGGCCTAACATTTATGTAGGTGTGTTGGCTAGATTTAAGATGGCAGAGCCTGGAGGTGAAAGGCATCTATTCAGAATGATGTTAGTAGAGCCCTAATGAAAATAATGAAGTTCTTTATCACAGTCAGTAGCAGTAGTTAGAAACCAGAATGTGAATTAGAAATGCAGCTGCTTTATGAATGCACCCAACAAAAGTAGTTTCTTGTTCAAAATTAGAATCTCAGTTTAAATTTTAATAAGGAAAAAACTGGTACTGGCTATTTCTTTTGCATTTTACACTATTAACTACATAAATTGCAGTTACAATTAATTACTTGCCCTCTCTTCAAGTTTTTCTAAATACTTAGACATATAAGAGATATGTAAATTGAATGAGCCAAGGAAAAATGAATTAATCAATTATACAATTATATTTCTATATGTATGCTAAATATTAGCTGAAAGCCTTTAAATTATTAAATACTATCATCAGATAGCTGTTTAATCCAGAAGAATCTTAATTTTATTTACACACTTTGGTATAAGAAACTACTAACATTAGATAACATTTAATATATAATAAATTGTATTTAAAAATTTAGTGACTTTTCGAGTATTTCTGGCTATCTCTATAAGAATAGAATCTCCATGAGAACAAAAACATTATCTTATCTTATTCACTACTCTATCTTTGAATGCTGGAGCACTTTTACGTCACTTATAATAGATAATTCTTGAATAAATGAATAAGAATGAGCTCTCTAGAAATGTCACATCCTGAAAGCTCTTACTTTTGAATATTAATAAACATATAAAACCAAGTAAGTGACTTCTGTATTAGGAAGAGGAATAAAAGGCACAATTTTAGAAGGTTCACAAAGAGTATTAATGAATGAAGGAGCTCTTGTATTAGTTAGCATTTTCCAGAGAAACAGAACTTATAAGGGGTGTGTGTAGACAGAGATTTTAAGGAATTGGCTCATGTGATTGTAGAGCTGGTAATTCCAAAATTTTCATAGCAGCCCTGCAGGCTGGAGATGTGGAGAAGAATTGATGATGCAACTTTGAATTCAAAAGCAGTCTGGAGGCAGAATTTCTTGTTTGTGGAAACTCAGTCTTTGAAGATCTTCAATTGATTGGATGAGGCTTACCCACATTATGGAAAATAATCTTTTCTACTCAAAGTCTACTGCTTTAAATGCTAATCAGGAGACTGGCCAAGATGGCTGACTAGAGATAGCTAGTGTGTTCCACTCTCAGGGAGAGAAGTACAAGAGATGAGTAAATAGCAGCACCTTCAACTGGAACATCCAGGTATAGTCATTAAGAATCATCAATAAAACAACTCAACTTATGGAGAATGGAGAAAAACAAGGCACAACTACTACCCACATAGGAGCAACATAGAGCCTCCTCCATCCAGGAAAGCAGTGAGTGACTGAGCAACCCTGGGGACCCATACTTCTCCCATGGATCTTTGCAACCCTCAGGTCAGGAGATCCCCTTGTGAACCCGCCCCACCAGGGCCTTCAGTCTGACACACAGAGCTACATGAACTCTCAACAGAGCAGCCACTCAGGCACACATGGATCCCCAAGAGATTTAGAAATCTGGGTTTCCCTGCAAAGGCAGCTACAATTCTGGCAAAGCAGGAGGTTAGAACCCCATGCACACTCCTAGGAGAGGAGTTGAATCCAGGCAGCTGAGCAGTGATGATCTGCAAGCTCCATTTCCATGGCACTTCACAGGGTAAGACCTACTGGCTTGGATCTGCTGTCAGCCACCAGTACCAGTCTTACACCTCCCTGAGACAGAGCTTCCAGAAGAGGTGGTCTTCCATCTTTGCTGTTTTGTAGTCTTAGACATTTCTGCCTTCACTCTATGGCTTGATCCACCACAATCAAGTAGGCTTTAAGGCTGGGATACAAGGTTGTTTCAACATATGCAAATCAATAAAAGTGCTTTACCACATAGACAGAACTAAAGACAAAAACCGCATGATTATCTCAATAGATGATACATAATGGCTTTTGGTAAAATTCAACATCTCTTTTTATGTTAAACACTCTCAGTAAACTAGGTTTTGAAAGAGTATACCTAAAAAAAGTAAGAGCCATTTATGACAAACCCACAGCCAACATCATACTTATTGGGCAAAAGCTGAAAACATTGTCTTTGAAAACCAGCCCAAAACAAGGATGCTCTCTTTCACTAGTCCTATTCAACACAATATTGGAAGTCCTGGTCAGAGCACTCAGGCAAGAGAAGGAAATAAAGGACATCCAAATAGGAAAAGAGGAAGTCAAACTATCCCTGTTTGCAGGTAACATGATTCTATATCTATTTATCTAGAAAACCCTATAGTCTAGGCCCAAAAGCTCCTTCAGCCAAGTTTCAGGATACAAAGTCAATGTACAAAAATGACTACCATTCCTATACACCAGCAACAGCCAAGCCAAGAGCCAAATCCAGAACACAATCCCATTAACAATAGGAACAAAAAGAATAAAATGCCTAGGAGTATAGCTAACCAGGGAGATGAAGGATCTCTACAATGAGAATTAAAAAACATTGCTCAAAAAAATCAGGGATGATACAAACAAATGTTCTATGCTCATAGATGAGTAACCAATATCATTAAAATGGCCCTATTTCCCAAAGGAATTTACAGATTCAGTCCTATTTCTATCCAATGACAGTCTTCACAGAATTAAGAAAAAAATTATTTTAAAATAAACATGGAACCAAAAAGCCTGAATATCCAAGGAAATCTTAAGCATAAATAAGAAAGATAGAAGCATCAATTTCCAGGTGAAAGCTAGAAGCTACCCAACCTCAAACTATACTACAGGGCTACAGTAACCAAAACAGCATGGTAATACAATAAATAGACACATAAGCACATAAATCATTGGAACAGAATAGAAAGCCCAGAAATAAGGTCACACACCTACAACTATCTGATCATAGATAAAGCTGACAAAAACAAGCAATGGGGCAAGGATTCCCTATTTAATAAATGGTGCTGAGATAGCTGGCTAGCCATATGCAGAAGAATGAAACTGAACCCCTTCATTATGGTATATAGCAACATTAATTCAAGGTGGATTAAAGACTTAAATATAAAAACTCAAAACTATAAAAACCCTAGAAGACCACCTAAGTGGTGTCATTCTGGACATAGGAACTAGCAAAGATTTCATGATGAAGACAACAAAAGCAATCGCAAGAAAAGCAAAACTTGAACAAATGGAATCTAATTAAACTTAGGTTCTGCACAGTAAACTGTCAACAGAATAAACAATCAACGGAATGAGAGAAAACAATTTGTGAACTGTGCATCTGCCAAAGTCTAATATCCAGCCTCTGTAAGAAACTTATATATGTATAATAATCCCATTAAAACATGAGCAAAGAAAATAGACATTTCTCAAAAGAAGACATACATGTAGCTAAGATGTATAAAGCATGTGGAAAAAACCCTCAATCTCACTAATCATTAGCAAGATTCAAATCAAAAGTACAATAAGATCTTATCCCACACTAGTCAGAATGGCTGTTATTAAAAAGTAAAAAATAACAGAGGCTGGACTGGGCACAGTGGCTCATGCTTATAATCCCAGCACTTTGGGAGGCCAAGGAGGGCAGATTACTTGAGGCCAGGAATCCAAGACCAACCTGGCCAACATGGCAAAATGACGTCTCTACTAAAAGTACAAAAAAATTTAGCCAGACATGGTGGTGCGTGCCTGTAGTCCCAGCTACTTGGGAGGCTAAGGCACAAGAATCACTTGAACCTGGGAGCTAGAGGTTACAGCACTGAGATCAGGCTACTGTACTTCAGCTTGGGTGACAGAGCTCTGTCTCAAAATAAATAAATAAGTTTATTAAAATAAAAATAACAGGCTGGCATGGTTGAAGAGAAAAAGAAACACTTACACAGTATTAGGAGTACAAATTAATTCAACCATTGTGGAAAGCAGTGTGGTGATTCCTCAAAGAGCTAAAAGCAAAACTAATATTTGACTCAGAAATTCCATTACTGGGTACATACCCAAAGAATTAAAAACTGTTCTGTCATAAAGATACATGCACATATATGTTCACTGTAGCACTATTTACAGTAGCAAAGACAAGAAATCAACCTAAATGCCTACTGATGGCAGATTTAAAAAAGAAAACGTGGTACATAGACACCATGCAATACTATGCAGCCATAAAAAAGAATGAGATCATGTTATTTGCAGGAACTTGGATGAAACTGGAGGCCATTATCCCTAGCAAACTATGCAGAAACAGAAAATGAAATACTGCATATTCTCACTTATAAGTGGGAGCTAAATGATGAGAACACATGGACACAAAAAAGGCAACAATAGACACTGGAGCCTATTCAAGGGTGGAGGCTGGGAGGAGGCAGAGGATCAGAAAAAGTAATGACGGTACGAGGCTTACTACCTGGCTGACTAAATAATCTGTACACCAAACCAGTGAGTCACAAGTTTACCTATATACAAAACCTGCACATATACCCTGAACATAAAACTTTAAAATATGAATTTCTAATGAAAGTATATAGAGCAGACAGTCCTTTGTAGGTCTGTAACTATTTGATGGCTACATGTATGAAATTGTCTGACTCATATTTGCTTTACTCAGTCATAAAATCAGTGTTAATCAAAATTTAACCTTCACAGCAACATCTAGACTAGTGTTTGACCAAATAACTTGCCACTATAGCCTATCCAAGTGACTTGTAAGATTAACTATCATTACAGCTCTCCAAGGCAAATGAAAGAATTTCTTTTAGTAGCATCTGGTCCAGCAGGGTACCTATTACGAGCATAGTACAAATACATGACTATAGCATTACAGATACTTAGACATTGTAAGTGCTTCAAGTTATTTTTTGTTGTGATACCAAAAATATTTCATGGTGTCTTTTTCATACGCAGAGAAGAAACTACAGAATAATTAAAACTCTGCAATTAAATTACTGGTAGAGGTGAATCAATATGTTTTTATGAGTAAAGCATAATAGACAATTTTTAAATTTCACTTCCTTATAATTCAATCCTTTTCTTGGTTTACTTTTAAAAAAATTCTTTCCTGTTGTTTGAAATTCTTTCAAGTGATGATTTACTCAGTCTGTTGAACTCTGGGGCAGTTTTACATGTGGTGGCTCTTCCATGTGCTTTTCAATAATTATTAGCATAAGGAATTAACATGACAGTTTGACTGGAAGGAAAATATGGATGGCCATCATTTACATTTCAGACACAACTGTTGAAGGTACAACCTTTAAACTGAAACTTCATCCCTAAGGCTAGAAAATATATTATTCTAGTAATTCTCACCAAGGATATAGTTTATTTTTTCATCAGCCCATGGATCTTTACTCTGCCACAAGCTCTGTGAGTATATCAGTGATTAAGTGAAACAACTAATGATAAAAGTATAGCATTGACTGCTGGAGGCCAGTGCTATTTCCCTCCGCCTCCCCCTTGGACTATAACACTGAGCTATTATTTCATTATTATTAACTTTTCAGCCTCAAAGCAAGCTTTTACTGTTACAGTTGCTGGATTCTGAAGATGGCAAAAACAAAGGAAGTCATTCTTCACATCAGCATGTTTTCCTTCTTGTAAAAGTTTCCAAAACGTATTCATAGCATTGTCTTGCTTAGAGTTCCAGCACTTTGTATTCTCCAGGAAGATTTACTCAGGCTAAATTATAAGGCATTCAGCCAGTGCCTTTTCTACCATTTCCTTCAAATGTCGATCATGGCATGCTCAGATGAATTTGCTAGGTACAACAGTGGCAACTAATTGTGAGTAAGTTTTATGTTTTCCAGCAAGCTCTTCATTGAGTATAGTTACACGGTCTAGGAACAAAAATTTTGAAATATATTGATATTCAGTTTTTCTCCTATTCTTATCAGATGGAGATATAGTAAGAAATCTGTTCCGAAAGGATTCATAAATACTGCATAAGATTGCCTGTGAGGATTGCTTATAGCTATAGATGGTTTATAGAGACCAGATTTAAAATTCATTGGATCTCTGTCAAAAATAATATTGTTAGTGTGTTGGCTAGATCAAAGGTTAGAGCTATCATGAGGCAGTTTTTCACCTTTAGGTCAGTGATATGATTCTCTTTCAAACTGTCCTTTAAAGACCAAGAAGTGAGTTTTTCTCTCTGTATACTTCCAAGTAGAAAAGCAGTATTAGCAAATACAAGTAAAAAATTAAAAACATAGGTTATGCTCCAAATTGTCTCTATATCACACATACACCTTAATTAGATTATTAGTTATGATCTAAGAAAAAATAATAAAAGACTTGCCTTGTTATGGCATAATCTCATCCGATAGAACAACTGAATAATTTTGCAGAAAATTGTGTTCTTTTTGAGGTTTGCAAATGTTTGTCCATCCCAAATATCTGCATAAAAGTTTTCGTGTATTTCCTATTTATGGAAATGTAAAAAGCAAAGGAAATATAGTTTCCTTTATATCTGTCCCAATTATTCTTCTTATTTTCTTGGTGCATCCTAACCATTTTGTCTGTAAGTTCATTGTAATTCTCACGGCTCTTAGTATATAGCATTACACATTTCTCAAGAACCCGCTTAGTTCCACTCTGTGGCTTGTGTTTATTTCAGATCATATAAATTGGTGCCAACTCTGTTATTAAAAAACCGAATAAATAAGATTTTGCTTTATATAAATTTCTTCATTAATTTATCTCAGCATTTCATGAACTTTGCAAAGAGAAGGAGGTTTTAATTTATTTTGAGCCCAAATCCTAACTTCGTGATTTAAGCTTAGTTTATTAATTATTATAATAAATCTTTATATATATTATATATATTATATATATATATTATATATATTTATAATTAATAATATATATAATTATATGTAATAATATATATTATATATATAATATATAAAATTATATATATATAATAATATATATATATATATATATATAAATGATTATAGTCAATCTCCTTAGTGCCCAAGTTAGAGATAGCCTCAATTTTGTAAATGTCTGTATTTTTGTTGATACAAATTTTAGCACTGCCTGTGGTTTAAGTCCCTTTATTTCAATTCCAGCTGCATACGTGCAATTCTACATATTAGTTATAGCTATGTCAACTTTTGTCTTCTTAGATGATCAGTTACATTTCCTTCATTCTATACCAAAGTAGAATAGTCCTTTTATTTTTACTGAGTAATGCTTGTTATGATATTTCCAAATGCTTCCAAATATTCTGAGCTAGCTAGAGAAAATAATGTCTTTTAAAATATGTTCACTTCTGAAGCCTTGTTAGATGTTGGTCAAGATAAAAAACCATGAACTTTTCTTCACAATTTCCATGTGTAGCCATGAGTACATAAGAATAATTTACATTTAAAAAATATAGACTTTGAGAAAAAAACAACCAAACTTTATAGGATAATTTTGATTTGTCTTTGAAGTTTCAGGAAGCAGAAAAATGTCTAATAAAAAACAAGAAATGAGATACTTTTAAGAAGGGCATGGTAAACAATGAAGTTCTGCAGAAATAGGAATATAGAGGCAGAAGACAGATTACTTACTCTGTCCTAAGAAAATCTTGGATAATATTAGTGTAATTTCATAAAAGTGACATGTAAGTTAAATAAAAATTTGTGTAGGAAGAAGAAAGAAGCATGTGAAATAGGACCAGGCAAGGTGGCTCACCCTTCTAATTCCAGCACTTTGGGAGGCTGAGGTGGATGGATCACCTGAGGTCAGGAGTTCAAGACCAGCCTGACCAACATAGGAAAATCACATCTCTACTAAAAATACAAAATTAGCCAGATGTGGTGGCATATGCTACTTGGGAGGCTGAGACAGGAGAATCGCTTGAATCTGGGAGGCAGATGTTGCAGTGAGCTAAGAGCACACCGATGTACTCCAGCCTGGGCAACAAGAGGGAAACTCCATCTCAAAAAAATAAAATAAAAAGAAGCATGTGAAAACAAACTTGAATGCTGAAATCATCTTAGTCTCCAGAAATGTCAATATGCTATCAGTAAGATGCAAACATGTTTCTGATTTTTAGTGAGGCCCTGGATGAAGTTAAGCAGTATGAGTTTGAGTTTGTATTAAACTCAATAGACAACATTTAAAAATTACATTTGATAATGTTTAGGAGACTGAATTTCGAGCACGAGAACATGAAGAAGAGTGTTGAATTAGCAAATAAGGAGACAGAGTTTTATAGAGTAAGCAGCCTTAGAAGACACATATTTACTAATTTATTGAATCTTATGACTAAGGGCTTGGAGGAATGAGGGACTGACAGGGAAATGATACAGATAGGTGTAGTCTCAGAGAAGAACTACAGTATTTTAGACACTGAAGATGATATATTTGCAACCCGGCTGGGATGGAGGAGCAAGAGTGAAGTATAGTGGAGGCAGAAAGTACTGGGGTTTTCTCCCTTCTCAGCAGGAGAAATTTCTCTCCTTCTGATCAAGATTATTATCTCCATCTGCACTTTGTATCCATCTCAGGCAAACTGCCTCATCCATCATCCCTTCTCCTGCTCAAGCTCTCTGGCCTGTTTTCCTACGGCTCCTTTAACAGATAAGCACATACACCAATTGAAAACATCTCTATCATGGAAGGGAGAAAGAAAACAAAGAGGAAGCATGATGGTCAACTTTATGTGTCAGCTTGGAAATTGTTTTTGAATGAGATTAACATTTATATCAGTGACCTTTCAGTAAGCAAATGGCGCTCCGTAACATGTGTGGACCTCATGCAGTATGCTGAAGGCCTAAATCTAATAAAAGACGCACCTCCCAAACAAGAAGAAATTGTCCAGCAGAAATTGCTTCAGACTGGAACTGTACCGTGGGCTCTCCTAGGTCTCAAGCCTGCCAGCCCATACTACATTTGGCCTTCCCATTTCCATAATCATGTGAGTCTACATACCACACACACACATTGTCAAAGTTGTCAAATTAAAATAGAGTTAGTTGTGTGAAACGCTGGCAAAGACCATGAAGGGAGGGCTCTCATGCACAATTTGCCTCATAACAGAAACTATCACAAGAAATTTTTTTCCAAACCACAGCTTACTGCATGAGTCACACAAAGACAGCAGCACAAGGACAGCTAGCTGCTTATATAAAAACATTTGCCTGACATTGTCTCACAATCCCAATCCTATGAAACAGCCTGCTATATCTAAAATTACAAATTATATCTAGCAACTGCCATCACTCACCAATCACAGCTTGCCAGCTCCCAAAAGATATTCTGACACCAATAAGCTCCTCTTTTCCCAGTGAAATCCTGTTAATCCTTTGTTCTCTAGACATGTTGGAGACCACCCTCATCTCTGTATGTGTGTCCTGGGTTACAATCCTATTTCTAGTATATTATTCCCAAATTTAAAAATGACAACAACAACATTTTACTTAGAGATTTGTCTCTCTATATTTTGACATTAGGTATGTGTGTGTCCTATTGGTTCTGTATCTCTGGAGAACACTCAGGAAGGAAGAAAAGAAATGACCTAGACCCTGATTCTGGTGCTAGTCTATAGTTCTTCCACTTTGTAATGCTAGGATACCTAAAAGAACAGTCTAGAACACTTTTAAACCTCAGAAATACTCTTATCTTTCAACATAGAATGACAGCTCTAACCATGGTAATCACCCACAAGCTATGGTGGAACTCTAGTTCAATTTCTGTGCTAGTTAGGTCAAGAAATACTCGTTCTTATATGAAAACAAATAAATCATCAAGGAGCTCCGTGACTTAATATAACATGTATTTCTCAATCAAAATCTAATGTAACTACTAACTTCTTGGTAGCATGCTCTTTTGGGAAGTTTTCCTTTTATCAAATACTCCAGGATTCAAACTGTTCCAATGTAAGATGCTACCTTAAGGACCTCTCTCACAGAGGCCTCCAACCAGCTGAATTTGAGGAAAAAGCAAGAAAGTGAAGGAGATTTTGAGATATTTTAGACAGCATCTACAAATGCTGTACATTATTTCTGTTCATAGTCCATTGGTCAGAAATAATCACTTGGCCAGACATAAAATCAAGATGAGCTGTTTACTCTTCAGATACCCAGAGGGCAATAAATTGTTACTTAAACACATCAGATACTAATGCCACAGTAGTTATAATTTTTACTGAAAGAAATATACATGAAGTATATTATTAATTATTGCTTGTTAATACCATTCACAGGTAGGGCATATTTATATTGTTATACAGTTTTTCTCTTTTCTTTAGAATTAGTCATTATACTTTTGTCTTTTTCTGTATTACTGTTATTAACTCATTTCCAATATCTCTAAAGTATAAAACTTCTCTTAAGATAGTAACACGTAACACATATTCTATTAATTTCATTTTCTTGAAAATGTATCTCTTACATAAAATTTCTTACTCATAATGTTGACTATTTACTTCCTTTTTGTGGCCTAAAGTTGTCATTCTGTTATCTTTTTTGATTGTGATCAGTATTATCTCTTTTCCTGCTCTTTTTTCTCCTGATGATTTTCATTGTTATTTTGTCCTTTTGCTGTATTTACCTGAGCTTCAATACACATGTTCAATCAATCAACAATTTTAAAACACACGCTAACTCTATTACACTTATCTCCTGAATTTTCTTCACCTTTTATTTAGACACACTGAATTCTTTGTAGTTCAGAACTTGTCATGTTATGTCATTCCTCCCTGACATTTGCAATACTGACTCTCCGGCAAAATCTATCTTTGAATATTTGAAAGCTGGGGCATAATTATTCGTTAGCTCTTGGTTTCTATTTGACAAAATATTTTCCATTAAAAATCACGAAATGAGTTGATAAATTTTAATGGCCAGAAAAGAAATGAAACAAAACAAAATAGCACAATCTCCTTGAAGGTTATTTAGATAATCATGCTAGTAAAAAAACAGAGAAGAAAAAAACCAAAATAATTTTATAGTATGATAAAAATAACTGATAATTTTTAAATACATTTATATATTTTAAATGGTGATATGTATATTTTGTCTAGTTGATAAATTAATAGCGTTTTTCTTTCTATTTTAAAACTTTAATCCCTACAAGTTTGTTATTGATTTTATCACAGTTTATCTTCTGTGCAAAAGGTACAAGGAACTAAGCATATTTCTTTTTATATTTTTTAGTAAAGGCTTCTAAAAAACATGTACAGAATATACGAAACATGGTCTGAGAAAATGATGGAATACGACTGTCATATATAGGTTACTAATCTCTTAACTTTGAGTTAATCAAAATGAAGCTTAGTGTGGGTGGTCCTGACCTAATCAGATGAGCCTTTGATTAAAGAAGCATGGGAGACACGTTCTGCTGGCCTTGAATATGCAGCCTTCATAATGTCTGCAGCTGAAAGGAAACTGAATTTGGCAATAATCATTTGAGCTTGGAAGAAAAGCCTAAACTCCAAGGTTGGTTCAACCTATACAAATCAATAAATGTGATTCATTACATAAACAGTGCTAAAAGCAAATACTATATGATAATCTCAATAAATGCAGAAAAAAATGTGAAAATATTCAACATCTCTTTGTGCTAAAAATCCTCAACAAACTAGGCATCACAGGAACATAACTCAAAATAGTAAGAGCCGGGCCGGGCGCGGTGGCTTACGCCTGTAATCCCAGCACTTTGGGAAGCGGAGGCGGGTGGATCACGAGGTCAGGAGATCAAGACCATCCTGGCCATGATGAAACCATGAAACCCCGTCTCTACTAAAAATACAAAAATTAGCCGGCTGTAGTGGCACGCGCCTGTAGTCCCAGCTACTCGGGAGGCTAAGGCGGAAGAATCACTTGAACCCAGGAGGCGGAGGTTGCAGTGAGCCGAGATTGCGCCACTGCACTCCAGCCTGGCGACCGAGCAAGACTCCATCTCAAAAAAAAAAAAAAAAAAGAAAGAAAATAGTAAGAGCCATCTATGACAAACCCACAGCCAACATCATATTAAATGGGCAAAAGCTAGAACTGTTCCCTTTGAGAACTGGAAAAAGACAGGGATACCCCTCCCTCTCACTAGTGCTATTCAACATTGTACTGGAAGATCTAGCCAGAGCAATCAGGCAATGGTAAAAAATAAAACATTCAAATAGGAAGAGAGGAAGTCAAACCATCTCTCTTCACAGAAGATATGATTCTATACTGAGAAAACCGCATAGTTTTGCCCCAAAATTTCTAGGTCTGATAAACGACTTTAGTAAAGTTTCAGGATACAAAATCAGGGTCAAAAAATCAAGAGGATTTCTATGTACTAAAATGTCTAAGCTGACAGCCAAATCGAGAACATAATCCCATTTATAATAGCCACAAAAAGAATAAAATACCTAGTAACAGAGCTAACCAGTGTACAAGTTTGATAAAGGAGCAAGGCCCAACTGTATGCTGTCTTCACAAGACTTATGTCACATGCAATGATACCCAGCTGCTTTCAAAGTAAAGGCATGGGAAAAGATCTATTAATCTAAAACAACAAAGAGTAGGGGGTGCTATTCTTATTTCAGACAAAACAGACTTTAAAGCAATAATGATTTAAAAGGAAAATGAAAGGCATTACATATTGATGAAGGGCTCAATCAACAAGAAGACCTGATTATCCAAAACATATATGCACCCAACACTGGAACACCCAGATTCATAAAACAAGTTTTTAGAGACTTATGAAGAGATTTAGATGACCACACACTTTAGTTTTGTACAGTGCTGAAAGAAATCAGAGATAACACAAACAAACTGAAAAACATTTCATGGTCATGGGTAGGAAGAATCGATATTATTAAAAGGGCCATACTGCCCAAAGAAATTTATAGAGTCAATGCTCTGGTTATCAAACTAGCAAATATATATCTCTTATATATATTTTGCAGCATTAGAAAACACTATTACAAAATTTATATGAAATCAAAAAATAACCCAGATATTCAAAGCACTCTTACACAAAAAGAACAAAGCCAAGGGCATCACACTACCCAACTTCAAGCTACACTACAAGCATACAGTAACCAAAATGACATATTACTGTTAGAAAAAGAGACACATAGACCTATGGATTAGGCTAGAGAAATGAGAAATAAAGTTGCACACCTACAACCATCTATTCTTCCACAACATTGACAATAACAAACAATGGGGAAATGACTCCCTATTCAGTAAATTGTGTTGGATTAAGTGGTTAGACATATGCAGAAGGTTGAAACCCCTTCTCTTCAGCATATGCAAAAATTATCTCAAGATGGATTAATGACTTAAATGTAAGACCTAAAACTGTAAAAAACCCTAGATGAAAATCTAAGGTTTTAGGGAAATTTCATTTCTGGAAATATCATTGCAAACATAGGTTTTAGCAAAGATTTTATGGCAAAGTCTTCAAAAGCAATTGCAGCCAAAAAGAAAAAAGAAGAAAAAAAAGTGGGGACTAATTAAAGATCTTCTGTACAGCAGAAGAAACCATCAACAGAGTAAACAGACAACTGACAGAATGAGAGAAAATGTTCACAAATTATGCTCCAACCAAGGTCTAATATCCAGAATCTTCAAGAAACTTAAACATCAACAAGGAAACAGCAAATAATCACATTAAAAATTGGACAAAGACACGAACAGCTACTTCTCAAGAGAAGACATACCCATAGTTAACAAGTATATGAAAAATGCTCAACAGCACTAATAATTAGAGAAATGTGAATCAAAACCACAGTGAGTTACCATCTCACACAATCAGAATGGCTATTATTAAAAAGTCAAATAATAACATGTTGGTGAGGTTGCAAAGAAAATGAAATGCCTGTAACACTGTTTTGGGGAATGGAAGTTATTCCAGCCACAGTGGAAAGCGGTCTGAAGATTTCTCAAAGAGCTTAAAACAAAGCTACCATTCAGCCCAGCAATACTCCCTGGATATACATTCACAGGAATACAAATGCACATGCAAATTAGCAAAGACACAGAATCAACTGAGATGACCATCAACAGTTGACTGGATAAAGAAAATGTGACATATATACACCATGGAATACTATGCAGCCATAAAAAGAAATGAAATCGTGTCCTTTGCAGTAATGTAGATATAGCTGATGGCTGTTATTCTAAGTGAATTAATGCAGGAACAGAAAACCAAATATTGCATGTTTTCACTTGTAAGAAGGAGTTAAACACTCTAAACACAGACACAAAGAAGTGACAGATGGAGCCTACTAGAGGCTGGAGGGTAATGACTGAAAAACCACCAATCAGGTACTATGCTCACTACCTGGGAAATGAAATAGTTTGTACACCAAACCCCAGTGACACAGAATTTAACCATGTAAAAAACCTGCACATGTACCCCTTGAACCTAAAATAACAGTTGAAAAAGGAAATAATCAAGACTATACACCAAAATATCTATTTATATTTAATACAAATACGTAAACTTTTTAATATGTTTAACTTCCACAGACAGTATAGCCACATTATCAATTTTTCTACTTGATTGATTGAACTATGTTTTTATATATTTTAATATAAAAAACCCTTTCACATGAAACTGTGTGTGTCAAAAATTTTCTAAAATTGCTAATATATTTATTAAAATTCCTAAAGATTATTTTCCCACTGAAACAAAAAAGGCTGAAAGATACTGAACATGGATGTTATTTTGTATACAAAACTTATGATAAGACCAGGCACCGTAGTTCATACTTGTAATTGCAGCACTTTGGAAGGCCAAGGTGGGCAGATCACCTGAGGTCAGGGGTTCGAGACCAGCCTGACCAACATGGCGAAGCCCTGTCTCCCCTAAAAATACAAAAATTTTCCAGGCGTGGTGGTGCATGCCTGTAATTCCAGCTACTGGGGAGGCTGAGGCAGGAGAATTGCCTGAACCTGGGAGGCAGAGATTGCAGTGAACCAAGATTGTGCCTTTGCACTACAGCCTGGGCAACAAGAACGAGACTCCGTCTCAAGAAGAAAAAAAGAAAAACCTATGATAAAAACCAAGTTATTCAAACATTGACAATTTAATTTGTGCTGGTAATGTAAAAGCAGTGTCTTTTATCATTTGTCCTGGCATTTGAAAATGACAGAATAGAAGTAATTCAGTTTCTGTTTCTTCATCTTACATTCACTGTACTATTGTTGCTTATTTCAAAAACCTGTTTAAATGCAGAAATATAAAGCACTGTCTGGGTGGAAGACAAAAATTTCACCAGAAAAAAGCTCCATACTTCTACAAATTCTTCCAACCAATGTAGGTAAACTGAGCACTAAATAAATAGGGGTTATTTAAATTAACGTCTGTATGAAGTATAATATTTATTTAAAAATATAACACAAATTGCATATACATAGCATAACATGTATTGTGCAACTGCAACAATAGTTTAGAACGTAAACATAAATAGATACTATGCTCACATAGATAATATGTTTATGTTCAAAACTATAGAACATTTATTGTTTAGTTTAGAACACTAATAACATTTTTATATCAGTTATAAAAATATACTGTGATAATAAAAAAGACTAATTTTGAGTTAGTGTTATTAGTTTTAATTCTGTATGAGGAAATGCATCACCTTATTGCCTGCTCCTGCCAGCCAACTCCCACTGCCCAGACCTTGGTGCTGCAGGGGCATTTGATGAAATGTTCCAAGAACCTGCCCCTTTCTTTCTGTTTTCATCTCCCTAACTCCTACTGGTTGTAAATTTTTTATCTCAGTCTTTCTCTTCTCCATATTTCCTGATTCTCTTCCCTTTTTTCCCTCTATGGCATTGTAGCTTGTTCTTATACATTTAATTTAGTATATTTATTTCAGCTTAAGTATCTTCACAATCAAACATGGTTATCATAGTTTAGGATCCTCCAAGAGCACTCTTGAGACAAAAATTCTAGTCCAAGTAAGTTGTTAGGAAAGATCCCAGATAAATCCGGTAGGCAAATGGGGAAGGATAGCAGACACTATCAGTGTCCTACCAAGTATCCTCGAATCTCATTTCAATATGCTCATTCTGATTTCCAGAAACAAGTATCTGCATCACCATGCATAACAATTTTCCCTAACATGGAGACCACTCTGCTTGTGCAATTTGGCAGGCTAGAAGTACCACCCCAAAAAGATCTCAATTAATAATTTATGATTGTTGGTATATAATCTCAGATTATCTCTTCTCTTAGTTGACACAACTCTGAGTCATGCATTTGCCCTTTCCCCAAGAGTGAAGCAATCCCTGTGGTTTCTAGATTAGTAATGCACACTTGAATAGCTTGGTTTCTTCTCTGTATCACCTACTCATTTCCCTTCCAGTGTTTCTTGTATCTCCCAAAAGACAACTTTTGTTTAAATACTATGCCTCTGCTTCTGGAGGGTCATACAAAAAGCAGGAAGAGAGAAAGTAAAGAGAAAACTGTCTTTCAAAGGAATGCTGTAAAACAAGTTACCAATATAAGCAGTAAGATCTTATTCCCACTAGGGAAGGGGAATAGGAGCCTCAGAATTATTTCACACAAAAGAAAAGGGAGCCACTATACTGCTATACTAATATAAGGACTCCCACCAGTCATTGGTTGAGTGATGATCATCTTAGAATGCTTGTATTCTCTGGCATGTCTGGCCTGCTGTGGACAAGGCAGAGGATGAGGTTGCTACTAGAGAAAACACTCAGAAAAGTAAATGTAGGTGCTAGCTTTTGTAAGCCAGGCCAGTCTGCTATGGAATGGGAAAGAAAGATGAGTTTCTTCCACACTGAGATCCTTAAGAAAGTTACTGTATTTTATTTGCTTGTCCTCCGAAGGTGTTATTACAATGCCCAACACAAAGAAAATATACAAGTTTTTCTAAACCAAATAATTGAGAAGCTAAAGCATCTATAAGGTTAAGATCTTAGATATATTCAGTACAAGTACGTTAGGATAACTATGAAATGGAGTTTATGAGGAAATCTGAGCAAACGGTTCAGTTTTCTGAGTGTGGCATTTTCTGGAGCTTCAATATCAAATTATATAAAATGAGCTCTGCCAGTGAGAAAGATAATTTAGACCTCTGGAAATCAGTCTCTCTTCTAGTTGAAGAAGACCAAAGGAGGTAAAGTGAGGAAGAACACACAATACCTAGGAAAAATCTCACTCTAAAAATCCCAATGTGAATGGTTCATTTTTTCAAAAATAACACGGAAAATGAAAAACACTTCTTAAAAAATAGAATGAGCTTCCAAAAGATACAGTGGAATATGCAATATAAATGTGTCAGAAAATAATAATGAGATAGTTTTGCTTCTAGGGAAATAATTATCCAAATGATAAATGAGTCTCGATATATTTCAGAAAAATATTCTGAAAATTATATGACAACTATTTCACCCATTTTAGGACTGGTGTGGTGAGGCTGCAACATTTCTCTATTTATTCTTCTGATGAGAAATTCAGGCCACTTCACTGATTAAACTTTCTTCAAGAAAAGAAAAATTTTTCCACTTTCTTGACCAATAACTATTTACTAAGTCTTTTGAGGGAACAAGCAAATCAACTTTGATGTGAAGAAAAGCTTACTCCATCTTTGGAAAGGGGAAAATAGAGATGATGGAATCGGTGTCAAGCTTCCTACGGCTGCTAATGGTAATGTCAGAAGTTCTTAATATGGACAGCATATTAAATTTTCAATATTCCATTGAGTGTGTTAGATGTAACATAAATTATCTTGCCAACTTTGTCTTGTTTAAACTTCTTTGACACCAATGCTCAGTGACAAAATACATCTCACTATGAACCAGATTGAAACTGTTTTGTTTACCTTTGATTTTTAAAATTCTTCGTCTTGGTGTTGTCAGGCTTGTTTTTGCCATCTGTCTGTTACTTGAAAGACGCTGACAGCTATAAGGTCATCATCTTCTCATAGATATGCCTGGACTGACATGCACCGCTCATCAGCTAAAGCACTGTCTTCTTCAGGGATCCAGGTAGAGTGGCAGATCTATTACCTGTTCCCTGGAGGAGTCTACTTCAAAGTGAAAATGAACTTGGGAGCTCAAGATGTCCAGCACACCAACAACACCTGCCTTACATTGACAACAGCAATAAAGCAGTTTGTCCTTTAAACAAAAACATCAGGAGAATGTAGTATTTGCATTACAGTAACACATTCCCTGAAAGATCTCTTCATCAGAGAGGCTTGCTTTCTTTGTCATTTGCCCATCTTCGTAATTGCTGTGTGTGAATTGTTTTCCTATGAATTTAGCAGTTACGTTCAATGAAAAAAGGGTTGACATTTACTCCCACAATGCTTTTTCAAAGACTGATGACTAACAGCATGGAAGCAATAGGTGTTTTAGCATGACTGTTTCAGGGATGAATTTCAATATGATATTTCATTAGTTTTAGGAGTGCAATTATGATGATTACAGTTACAACTCTATTCAAGTGTTGCTTCTGGTACTGTTTCTTCTGGCAGAATTTTCCTAAAGAATACTCCATAGGTCTCTGTGTTTGTAGAAGAGGACGAAGCACGAGTGGTGACCTTTTTACGTTGTCAGATAGTGTCCTGGTTTTCACCAAGTGTCATGCTTTTTAGCTTTGAGTTTTCAAACCAAAATATCACGGAAAGATTTTTTTCCCTGACTGAAGTCCACTAACCATCACAAGTCTAAATATTGTAAAAAAAAAAAAAAAAAAAAAAGAAAAAAAAATCAGTTCCTTACCTTACAGTATTGCTTTATTGAGCCAGCAAAACTAAGCATTTTAAAAAAATTTTACTGAGAATTTTGTCTTCCCTTTTGAATGCAAATAAAAGTAACTCACAATCTCCATAGAGATACAATAAAATGATAAGCTAGTGATTCTTTTTTATGAGATACAATGAATATGTGCATGTGTGTGCATGCAAGTAAAAACGCACGTTTTTATTAGAAAGTGAGAGATATAGGACTGTCTTACAATCAAGTATATTGGAAAGTGATGACCTTAAAGCTAAATGGATCCAGTGGCCTTCCCAATAAACAATGTAAGTGAAATGAATTTATGAGTCTCAGCAGATTCCTGAGATCCTGTAGCAACTGAAACAAAAGACATTTCTGATTTGACAAATATAAGCCCCCTTGACTGGGGAGATTATTTAACTTACCACCTAGCCATTTCCTTATAAATGCCTCTGAATGTACAGTGTATTTGCCAGAAGCGACTGAAAAAGGAGCACAAGCAACAATGGAGATAAATATTTTTTTTCAGGGCACCATTTCCTATGATTTCCCAGAAACCCTTTTAAGATTAAAAAAAAAAACACACAAACATGTCAGACGTCTCACTTACAAAAGGAAGATAGAACTTAATTAATTGCCCTAGTTATTCTCAATTACCTTCATTGCAGTTGTTAAGCTGTGGTTGACTAAGAGCAATCCCAGATATAATTTGTTCTGTATCCTGAGATTTAGATTATATCACAATAAAGAAGAATTTCTAAGACTATGAAGAGAATGGCAGAATAACTACACCTATAGTTAAAAAACTGCAATTTGTAAACGATGATCCACTCAGATTTGGAATTGTGTAACCAGCAACTACCAAGTGCTATTGCACTGAATTCTGAGTGTATTAATTTTGTAGGGCTGCCACATAAATTGCCACAACTCAAGAGGCTTAAACAAAACAAATTTGTTTTCTCATATTTCTGGAGGCTAGAAGTATGAAATCTAGGTATCAACAGAGCCATGCCCTTTATGAAGACTTTAGGAGCCTTCCTTGCCTCTTATTACCTGGTAGTAGCCATGACTCCTTGGCCTTTCTTGGCTTATAAATGCATTCATGCATTACTCCAAGCTCTACCTCTATTTTCATAGCATTCTCCTCTGTCTTCACGTCATTTTTCCTGTGTGTATATCTCTGTGTCCAAATTAACTTCATTTCATAAGGGCACCAGTCATTGGATTTAGGGCTCACCCTAATCCAATATGTCCTTATTTTAACTTGATTACATCTGGTTTTGGCAAAAAAAAAATTTTTTTTCAAATTCTCATTCTGAGGTTCAAGTAGAATGCATTTTGAGGGGGCACTCTTCAAACCAGTGCATGGGCTAAGTAGGAGGAAACAGTAAAGCTACTAAAAATTTATTTTGGTTCTAAAGACACATTGGGAATTCTGTCCTCTGTAAGGAATCAAGGGCATACAATGTTCTCAAAAGCAGCAGTAAGACAGGAGGGCTTTTATATTCTACTATATTTGATTTTCTTGGAGGCAGTGTAAAGCCGTCAAATGGTTTCTAATCAGGGAAGACAATCATTGATGCTTATTTTAGTAAATTTATTCTCTTCTAATACAATAGAGAGTAAAGTAGAGGCAGCAAGTTTGGAAAATTTATTGAAGGCTTTCATGGTGAGAGAAAAGAGAGGGCAGTACTTCCAGGTAAATAGAAGCTCAGGGGTAGATATACTTACTAGCAAGATAATTTGAACATTTATCCTCTGCAGTGTATATCTCCTAGAGAGAGGAAATTTGAAAATAGTTGAGAGAAAGTGAATAGGCAATATAAGAACAAAGATAGATATGGTTGACTTAAATGATAAAGCAAATTTCTTTTTTTCAGAATGAAGACAATATCAGAGGGTTAATGCAGATGCAAATTTTATAGATAAAAGCTGGAGAAACTGAGAGAATTACGTCTCTGTGAAACAGGAAGCAAGGCTGAGTGCATAATTGACACGTATGAAGTGAGCTAGCCAGACAAAAATTTACAAAGTAAACACAACTCTTGCCAGTTTAAGAATTTACAACTTTGTAGAGATACAATTATAATACGGTTAATTTTAAAAAGTAAGGTATATTACAGAAATATATGCCAAGAAGGTAAAATTCAGTTTGAGACAGACAGTGAAGCAAAATTTAAACTGAGACCTAAAGAATGTATATGAGTAACTATCAAAGCAGTACACCTTATAGGGAAGAGAGTAGTCTAAGATAGATAGGAAACAACATGACTAGACCCAGGAGAAAATTTATAAGTCAGTTTCAAGGAATTGAAAGAAACTCAGTGTGACTGATTTGCTCACTCTGAGAGATATATTGAGAAATAATGCTAAAGTGGAAAATAAGCAGACCAGACAATAGAGCAGAAAGTAAGTGGACCAGACAGTGTTGGCAGCTAGTTTGAGTTTAGAGTTTATTTTAAGGAGAGATGATAAGCCATTGACATGTTTTATGTAGGAACACAAGGTTGTAAGATTTACATATTATAGGGTGGCTGTTGTTGCCTGTATAAAATATGTTAAAGGAGATAAAAATGGAAGCGGTAGGGAACAGTTTGGAATCTATAGCAATAATCTATGTGAAACATACTGGTGGATGTAACCAGAATAGTAGACATTACTATAAGAATAGATAAATTTTAGGTACACTTTTAAAACAATGATTTAAGAAATATTTACAATTAACTTAGGAATTATTTAGAATATTTAGAACAATAGATAAGGCAAAAGAGAAGAATGAATCAAATACCACACTCAGAATTCTGATTTGCACAGGCGGATTGATGCTGAAGCCATGCACTGATACATGAAGTTAGAAAAATTATAAATATCACATGAGAAATGTAGCATTTAGGATATATGAAAAATATTTACATAGAGTTGTCCTAAACTCTAGAAGAATGCTATAGGCTGGAATGAGTATTTTGGCAGTCAGCTAGAAGGTGGAAACTTATGTAATGGAAGGGCATGAGAAGAATTTGTAGAGCGGTGAGGAAAAGAAGCTAAAAACTGAACGTTGTTAAATATTTAAAGCAGAGTAGATGAAGAATAGAAAGCAAATGGATGGAGAAAGATCAAAGTAGATGAAGGTCTTAGAATGTGTGATTTAATAGAAATAAAAATAGACTTCTTCAAAAAGAGGCAGGTGATTAGCAGAAAGGTTAAGTAAAATAATCCATGAGAAAAGTACTTTTGGATTTTGATACCAAAAAGGAATTAGATGTTAATAGGTGAAAGACTAAAATAATGTAAAAGTTGAGAAAGTACAGGTAGGTAATTGTTTCAAAAAGTTTGGCACTGTAGATTATTTCTTTCTATAGGTTCATATATATCTGTTTCAGATCATATATTTTTCTTTATTATATATATTAACTAGATGAAGCTGCTCTGAAAGAATGTTTTTGAATTTGATATAGTACTTGTGTTGGTCCTATTTTATTACACTAATTTATCAATTCTAATTTCTTTCACTTTTCCAGGTATATATCATACCATCTAAAAATAATGATTGTGTAGTCCTATTAATTTTAATATTTGTTCTTCTTAGTTTCATTTGACAAAGTGCTGCATCGATTATGACTTCAAAAACAATATGAAATCACAATGTGGAATGGTTTTTCCAAGATGGCTGGCTCACGGGCTGATTGATTGTCTAATCTTTGAGGAAAGGAAATTATTGAATTTTCTAATTATAGTCACAAAGCTTTAAGCCTTTGACATATATAGTTCTTCCCATTTGAGGCATTGTCTGGTTACCCACTCACTGCATTGAGAATTCAATGAAAATCTGTTCTCCTCAGAGACTTAATAATCTGGACACTGTCTTGAGATAACATTCTTCCTTTACTTACTGAGAAATTAATTATTTTGTATTAAATTGCTACTAAATTAATTTTTTGAAAAAAATTAATAGTATTGAAGAGTTGACAATACTCATTCCTTTCTCCATACATCTTCAGCCCTATTGTCTTATCTTCTAGATAAGAGTTCATTTCAGTAACTGAAAATCAACTCACATTTATAAGCATTGTTTACTACAGAGCCAACTAGTTTTTTAAAATTATGTTTTATTCTTCAAAAAAAATTTTTAAGTTCTGGGGTATATGCACAGAGCTTGCAGGATTGTTACATAGGTATACACATGCCATGGTGGTTTGCTGCCTCCAACCCCCCTATCTTTCTTCAAAATTTTTATATCACAATACCAGTTTCACATGAATGAAATGATTCAGGGTAAGTGAATTATCTTCACTTGAGCTCCATACTTAGCTCAAAATCTTGCCACTAGTTTTTTATGACAACCTCAATATTTTTCTCCTAGAGTTAGTAATTACCTTTGTTGTTTTTGATGCTAATGGAAGTTAATTATTATTTTTATTCTCTATCGCTTTTAGAAGCTTTATTATTTCTTTTCTTCTACTAGCTAGGATTTCAATTTGCTCATCTTTTGCTACTTCTTTAAAGTGTACAATTAGTTTATTCATTCAAGATGTTATTTGTAATGTAGACATACACAGCTATACATTTCCCTCTCACTGCTACCTTCACTGAATCCCATGTATTTTTGTATGCTTTATTATAATTTATCTAAAAGTATTTTATTATTTCCTTTGTGATTTCTTCTTTGACCTGTTTTTTTAATTATACTTTAAGTTCTGGGGTACATGTGCAGATTTTGCAGGATTGTACACAGGTATACACATGCCATGGTGGTTTGCTGACTCCATCTCCCCCGTTACCTACATTAGATATTTCTTCTAATGTTATCCCTCCCTAATCTCCCTACTCCATGGTATCCCTACCCTAGCCACTCCAATCCCCCAACAGGCCCCAGTGTATGATGTTCCCCTCCCTGTGTCCATGTGTTCTCATTGTTTAACACCCATTTATGGGTGAGAACATGTGGTGTTTGGTTTTCTGTTCTTGTGTCAGTTTGCTGAGAATGATGGTTTCCAGATTCATCCATGTCCCTGCAAAGGAGATGAACTCATTTTTTTATTGCTGCATAGTATTCCATGGTGTATATGTGCCACATTTTCTTTATCCAGTCTATCACTGATGGGCATTTGGGTTGGTTCCAAGTCTTTGCTATTTTAACAGTGCCACACTGAACATACGTGTGCCTGTCTTTATAATAGAATGATTTATAATCCTTTGGGTATATACCCAGTAGTGGGATTATTGGGTCAAATAGTATTTCTAGTTCTTGATCCTTGAGGAATCGCCACACTGTCTTCCACAATGGTTGAACTAATTTACACTCCCACCAACAGTGTAAAAGTGTTCCTATTTCTCCACATCCTCTCCAGCATCTGTTGTCTCCAGATTTTTTAATGATTGCCATTCTAACAGACTTGAGATGGTATCTCAATGTGGTTTTGATTTGCATTTCTCTAATGACCGATGATGATGAGTATTTTTTCATGTTTGTTGGCTGCATAATTCCAGATGGATTAAAGATTTAAACATAAGACCTAACACCATAAAAACCCTAGAAGAAAACCTAGGCAATACCATTCAGGACACAGGCATTAGCAAGGACTTCATGACTAAAACACCAAAAGCAATGGCAACAAAAGCCGAAATAGACAAATGGGATCTAATTAAACTTAAGAGCTTCTGCACAGCAAAAGAAACAATCGTTAGAGTGAACCAGCAACCAACAGAATGGCAAAAAATTTTTGCAAGCTACCCAACTGACAAAGGGCTAATATCCAGAATCTACAAAGAACTTAAAAAAATTTTACAAGAAAAAAGCAAACAACCCCATCAAAAAGTGGGCAAAGGATATGAACAGACACTTTTCAAAAGAGGCTATGGATTTTTAACATGTATTACTTTAGGCACCATGATAAAAGAAAAACACTCTTTACTAAATTATGACAAAAGTGTTAAAAGCTAAAAAATAAGTCTCAGAATAAATAAGATCCATTATTCTCTTCCCTGAACACCTGTTGCTTCTTTCTTTTCTCTTTGTCTGGGATCTCATTCTGTGATGCTGGGGATGCCTTTGTTTGGCTGCACATCCATCCTTGGACTCTCTGCAGGGCTGCTGTCTAGCAGGAACTCAGAGATAGCTGCCGAATGAGCAAATGCACAAGGGAATGCATTTTATTTCTGAAAAATGCACATCGTCATGTTTACAATGTCTGGTCTCCTACGTCTTAAAAAATGTTTTAAACTTAAAAATTTTTATTAGAGACTGGACCTGGTGGTTCATGCCTGTAAACTCAGCATTTTAGGCCAAGGTCAGGAGATCTAGACCAGCCTGGTCAACAGGGCGAAACCCCATCTCTACTAAAAATGCAAAAATTCCCTAGGTGTGGTGGTAGTGGGCGCCTGCAGTCCCAGCTACTCCAGTACAATGTGATGTTTTTTTTTTTTAGAGATGGAGTTTCACTCTTGTTGCCCAGGCTGGAGTGCAGTAGCGCAGTCTCAGCTCACTGCAACCTACGCCTTGCCTCCCGAGTCCAGGCGATTCTCCTGCTTCAGTCTCCCAAGTAGCTGGGATTACAGGCACCTGCCATCATGCCCAGCTAATTTTTGTATGTTTAGTAGAGATGGAGTTTCATCATCTTGGCCAGGCTGGTCTCGAACTCCTGACCTCAGGTGATCTGCCCACCTCAGCCTCCTAAAGTGCTGGGATAACAGGTGTGAGCCACAGTGCCCAGCCTGATGTTCCAGGGTTCAGTGGGTGGGGGTGGGGGATGATGGGAACGTGTCCAGCCTGAATCTCTCCTACTCCATCCTACAGGAGGGCCTGAGATCTTCCGTGCCATGCAAAGGGAGAGGAGCAGATGGGCAGGGGAGGGGTTCAGCTCATCAGGGGCTTCCAGGCTGTGTAGGAAGCTTATAAATTGAGGATGTAGTATTTTTAGTCTGACAAAAACACGATTCTCTGGCATTAATTTTCTTTTACTCTTGAAGAATGGCTCATTAAGACACATCTTGGGGCACACCGACCTCTGGATTCATCCAATGTGTCCTTGGCTGCTAATCTTGACATTTTCAACTAAAAACAAGCAAACCTGATTTTGCTAAATGCTTCCGGCTACAAGATGTCAATTGCTGCAATTTAATTTCCAGATGATCTGTCATTTTGAACAAACTTTAAACTTTAATACTCCACTACCTTCTTAAATGAACAAAAAACCCCACAAGTCTTTGCTTGCCACAGCTATCTAGCATTTTATGAAACTGATGCCTGTCCTTCATTACTCTGAGGTTGAAAGCTTTTGTTCAGCTCGTCTGAGGATTGAAAAAGAACTGTTACAGCTTTGCTTACCATAGTTCCTACTTTTCATAATATGTAATATTAGACTGTATTTGAACTGCTCATAAGAGGTATTTTGTGTTTATCTAAAGGTAACAATCATTTCTTGCAGGAATGGACAAGATGCCTATCACAGAATGCAAAAAGGTTTTTACCATAGTCTAAAATCATAGAAGTAAAAACATACCAATTACAAGTTTTCAGATTTTTTTCCAGGTTACTCAGATTTGATTCATAGCAAATATTCTTTGTTTTGTTTTTTAAAACAGGCTCATTCCAAAGTGTATAAATTGTCAATGGTGGGAAAATAGAAAGAAATTTCTTTTATGTAAAAAAACCACTTTGATAAAAAGGAAAATCAGCACTCTGTTCAACAACTATTTATGAATTAATTTATTACAGACTTATCTCTGTAATTATCATAATTGGGTTGCCACTTAAGACAATCTTTGTTTCAAAAATGTGTGTTTTTAAAATTTATTACTCTGTGCAAGGAAATTGTTTGATATATTTATACCTTTTGTTGTGGTAAAATGTTTATTCTTAAATTGTTGTATTTCTATACTCTGAAGACATTAAAAATAAGTTTTCATGCCTGTGTTGGTAGACTCTTCAGAAGTTAATAACTTGTTGTTGCTTTTGACAAAATACTTATGTAAATATTGGTACTGTAAAACTTGGCATACCTTTAAGCATCAGGTCTACACGTCCACCTTAGCAATGGGCAGTAAACTATGTGATCTCAAAATACGTATTTGTTGTTTATCTGAAATTCAAATTTAACTGGGTACGGCCAGGCGTGGTGGCTCATACCTGTAATCCCAGCACTTTGGGAGGCTGAGGAGGATGGATTGCCTCAGGTCAGGAGTTTCAGACCATCCTGGCCAACATGGTGAAACCCCGTCGATGCTAAAAATACAAAAATTAGCTGGGCGTGGTGGCGCATGCCTATAGTCCCAGGCACCCAGGAGGCTGAGGCAAGAGAATTGCTTGAAACTGGAAGGTGGAGGTTGCAGTGAGCTGAGATTGTGCCTCTGCACTCCAGCCTGGGCAACAGATCAAGACTCTGTCTCAAAAAAAAAAAAAAAATTACTAGGCAGCCTCTACTTTTATTTGCTAAATCTGGTGACTTTAAAGAGTGGCAAGAACAGTATTAATAATTGTGGCAAATGTTTCTTAAGTGCTTACTGTGTACCAGGACAGCTAATGTTCTGTGACATACATATAACATAATTCTTTTTTCTTTTTTTTTTAATTGCATTTTAGGTTTTGGGGTACATGTGAAGAACATGCAAGATTGTTGCATAGGTACACACATGGCAGTGTGATTTGCTGCCTCCCTCCCCATCACCTATATCTAGCATTTCTCCCTATGCTATCTCTCCCCAACTCCCTACCCCCCACTGTTCCTCCCCTATTTCCCCCCCTATGAACCCCAGCGTGTAATGCTCCCCTCCCTGTGTCCATGTGTCCTCATTGTTCAACACCCGCCTATGAGTGAGAACATGGCGGTGTTTGATTTTCTGCTCTTGCATCAGTTTGCTGAGAATGATGGTTTCCAGGTTCATCCATGTCCCTACAAAGGACACGAACTCATCGTTTCTTATGGCTGCATAGTATTCCACGGTATATATGTGCCACATTTTCCCTGTCCAGTCTATCATTGATGGGTATTTGGGTTGGTTCCAGGTCTTTGCTATTGTAAACAGTGCTGCAATGAACATTCGTGTGCATGTGTCCTTATAGTAGAATGATTTATAATCCTTTGGATATATACCCAGTAATGAGATTGCTGGGTCAAATGGAATTTCTATTTCTAGATCCTTGAGGAATTGTCACACTGTCTTCCACAAAGATTGAACTAGTTTACACTCCCACCAACAGTGTAAAAGTGTTCCTATTTCTCCACATCCTCTCCAGCAACTGTTGTCTCCTGATTTTTTAATGATCGCCATTCTAACTGGTGTGAGATGGTATCTCAATGTGGTTTTGATTTGCATTTCTCTAATGACCAGTGATGATGAGTCTTTTTTCATACGTTTGTTGGCTGCATAAATGTCTTCTTTTGAGAAGTGTCTTTTATATCGTTCACCCACTTTTTGATGGGGATTTTTCTTATAAATTTTAGTTCTTTGTAGATTCTGGATATTAGCCCTTTGTCAGATTAGAACAAAATGGCAACCAACAGAATGGGGAAAATTTTTTGAACTTTTTTTTCTATTTGGCAAAAGTATTTTTCCTTTCTTAATCCCCTATTCTGCCTTTTCCTGGGCCCTATCTCCAGCTATGTTTAGTTTTCTTTTTATCTTTTGTTTTAACCGTAATAAAATCATATGATACTCATTTCTCTCTTACGTACTTCTTCCATCCCTAAACAGATTATGGGCATCCTGTCTAGTCAATAAATATAGATTAAACTCATTTTATGATAGCCACACAATATCCCATTGAATTACTAATGACATTGAAAATACTTAATAGTGGTTATAGACTGGACATTGTTTAATTAGTCTTCTACTTTAAAACAGAAATGAAAAAAAGAAAAACCTGTTGATTCTCAGATCTGCAGAGCATAAGTGCCTCTGTTTTCGAACCATTGCTACATGGATAGATGTTAATGTTTTTTCCAGGTTTTTTTCACCACAGAAGTAATACATTAAATTTTGTAAATTAAAATCTTTATATATAAGTGTTTTGATTTATATAAGAAAGATTCCCAGAAATGGGATTGCTGGATAAAAGGCTATACGTATTTTTAGCTACTAATTTTCATTATTACCTGACAACCTCCAACTACCAGCAATAGATGAGTGCCCTTTGCCCACCTTTTTGACAGCACTGAGCTTTATCACTCTTTATATTTTGACAATTTAATTAGCAAAAAGTAGAAGCTCGTTTTTAATTTACATTTTTTTCTGCTGCAGTGGAGGTACAGAATCATCTACTGATTTATTGGCATGTGGGTTTCCTTCTTACCTGAGTTTCCTGTTTATATACTTTGCCTCTTGTCTATTGACTGTTCTTTTTCTTATCAATGCTTTTGGTAAATTCTATGTATTAACCCTTTATCTGACTGAAATACTGTAATTATTTCCCTGAGACTATTGCTTTTAGCTTAACTTTGTTTATATGTTTGTTCTGGGCTTACATAACTTAATTTTTAGGGAGTTTTTAAGGTTTGTGGGTTTGTTTTCCTGCTTAAAAAAATATTCTTTAAGATAGTCTAAAAAATTTTTCCATCTTTTCTTCAAAACTTATTTTTTAATATTTAAACTATTATCTATGTTATATTTCAATTTCTACATAATGTGAGGTAGGACAATATACTTGTATTTTTTCAACTGAATAGCCATTTTTGCTAGCACCACTTATTAAAGAAACCATCTGCTTCAACAAATGCAACAGTTGTCACATATCACATTTCTGCATATAGTAGACATATTTCTGGTTCTCTTCTACTAAACTGTTTACCTATTCCTTTGCTATTATCATTTTTTTATTCTAGTGACTTTGTAGTCAGCTTTAGCATCTGACAAGCCAAGAACCCTATCACTATTTGACTGTTTCATAATATGGGGAATCATTTTCTAATATTATTTGTCCATTTGAGTTTTAAACGTGATATCCTATTTGCTCTAAAAAGTGAAGTAGCACTTGGTTAAATGTTGATATTTATGTGAGAATAAAAAACAAATTTTCTGCATCCTGAATCACGGTATGACTTGAAGCTTTATTCAGATCTTTTTCCCTCAATACAATATATAGATTTCTCTGTGAAGATACTGATCAGCCTTTTTAAATTTATTCCAATGTATTTTATAGTTTTGTCAGTATTTTATTGTTTTTTATTTTCAGTTCAAACAAACTGCTTTCAGTATAGATAAGACCTATGAGTTTCGTAAAGTTATTCTTTATCCAGCTAGCTTATCATCTTCTCTTATCAATATTAGTAGATTTTTACTAGGGTATATATCTATAGTAAGTCAAAGATAAAACAACCAAAGAAAAAATATTTGCAACAACATGACAGATAAAAGATATGTTTCTTTAACATACAGAAAACTCTTAGAAGCCAATAAGAAAAACAAAAATGTAATCAGAAATCCTATAAAGAGTATAAAAATGTAACCACAAAAGAAAAAAACAAAGAAAAACAGAATTAGCTTATAAACATTCAAAAGGATACTAAAACTCATGACGTTAAATAAATGCAAATTAAAACTAGTATCAGATTAACAAAAATTACCACTTGATTAGCAAACATTTTAGTTTGATAACACATAGCTTTAAAACAGCAATAAGGCTGATGTATTCTCATCAGCACTCTTAATGGTAAATTCAATTTAAATTAAATTTATGTTCAATAGGTACTACCTATTTGGAAAGAAAACTACCTGTATTTATAAAAATGTTAAATTCCTGTACCTGCCAATAAGGAAATATGCATCATAAATTTCCAAAACAAAATCTTTTACATAAAGAACGATAAACTAGAAACCTGATGTATCTAAGGACTATCAATAAATCAGCTTGATCAGAGCATAAACATTCCTATAGAGCAGGGGCAAAACACAGATTAAAAACATAGACAAGAATGAGATTGTGTAATGGAAGAAGAGCAGTATATTCCTTTTTCAGTTCCAAAATGTCTGCGAGGACCCACAGTGCAGTACATTATCAGAACAAATACATTTGCTCTAGACAGTCACTGAAGCACACAAAGTAACAGAATGCACAGATTATTTCCTTCACTCCTTGAAAATGCACCCTTTATGCATAAAAAATATAGCTACTTCACTCTGATCACTCTCCTTCTTGCTTTCTTTCATGCCCCTTGAGCCTCTTCAATAGCTCGTCCTTGATCCTAGGACTTCACGCTCCGTATTGAAGGAGTTACATAAGGGGCTCTGCTGCTGTTCAACGGAAATTCAATGACTCACTAGATGGGAAGGGACAGAGTCTTAAGAGTAGAGCCATTGTAAAATATAAACCCTTTCTCTCTTGGCTGCCTTTCACAGCATAAGTAAGATGCATTATTCTACTAAAAAGTTTGCATATTTATTCCAAAGGTGTATTCCTTGCATGAGGAAGGAATGAATACAGGGTCTGGAAGGAGAAGTGAAAGTAAAGCTTATCTCGCCACATCATACATTGTGGAATGGAGTAAAATATATTAGAGACCAGAATCTTACTGCTATTTGCCTGCTTTGATATATTTCAGCTTCTTCTACTCTTAAAAAAAAAAAAATCCACCTGAACCCTGGAATGTTCAGTCAGATTCTTCCTATTAGTAACTGAGCCAGGTGTTGACCATGGAAAAGCTGGGAATAAAGGTAATTCTGCAATGCTATTCTCATGACTGGGAGAGCAACGAGTTGGCTGCTCTGGGAGCTGGATTACCACTGACTGTTGAGGAGTTGCCATGATTCCTTCTCATCTGGGAATAGCACTTCAATAGCTGATACAGATGGAAAGTCAGGCCAGGACACAGAAGAAGACCAAGTTCACCAAAGCTTACCTCCAAGGAAAAAATTTAAGTTCTAACAATTAATGTAATAGTGGAGTAAATTGAAAAGCTATTTCATTTTTTAAATGGGTGCTTTTATACAGATACTGAAGGAGAACAAGGTATTTCAAAGCTTTAAGATTAAGTCTGCAGAGACCATGAATGGTGGAACACCTGTGTGGTTTTTTTTCCCCCCACTTCTGTAGATATAGAAATGCATGCAACCTTCAACTCACTAAAGACATTTGATCTATTTCTGTATATTGTGCTTGACTAGAACCCATCATTCAGTTTCAGGGCTAGCACTTCCATGTAATTAATGAACCAAGCTTTTTTTCTCTGAAAACATTTTTTCAATGCCCTATCTACACATGCCAGGAACATAACAATTCAGGTTAAGCATACTAAGGATTATCAGATGGAAGAGTTCAGAGTCACCATGTCACCACATCAAGCCTTACGGTCTTTGCTTTTCTATCAAACTGTCTTTAGAATTCTCTTCCCAACTTCCTAGTCTGTTCAACTGATAGACACAACTCATCATTCAAAACTCAGCTAACAATGAAACCCTGTCTATTTCCCAGCCTTCACCCACAATACACCGACAACAGTACTCTTTTTGCTGTCTTCTGTATCCAGAAGTCTCTTACCATAATATGTATTATTTGAGACTTTTATTTCGGTGGCAACAACTCTACCAAATGTTAAGGGGTAATTATTGAAATAGGAAATGAATGTAATCAGCCTCAGAAAAATGACTGGAAATGAAAAAGTATATTGGAATTTCTCAGTCTCTCATCTTGGCTCTTTATTTCTGTTTGATTTTCTATCTTTGCAAACCAGTTTTATCATTTTCTCCAGCCACATACTGTCATATGACTTCCACATAGCTCATGTGTTTTTTTATATGGTCTAGCAACATGCAAGGATTCACTAGCATTTGGAGCTCAACTCATACTGGTAGAGAATAGTTGAACCAGCTAGAATTAGTGGACCACAGGATGTACCAGTAGTAGCTAACAGAGAAGATGCACAACATAAGGGCCCAAACCCTTTGGAGAGGGGAAGGGTTCCCCTTTGGATAAGGGAAGTTGTCAGAATCATGGGCAACAATTTGAGCACCCCAAAATTGTTCACTACAATCTGTAATATCATCTTGAACTTAATTATCTAACTAACCCACTTAGAAGGAAAATTCCCTAAGAGAAGATATCATACCAGATCATTTACCTTTTCACCATATAATGATCAAGTTGTACCACATAAGCACCCAATATTGTTTATTTCTCTCTTTTGAATGAAACATTCATCAATGTGCAAATGGACTGTCATTTTATCAAAGTTTAAGAAACTTAGGTCCAAATTATAACCTTATATAGAATATTTGTAGGAGATGAGGCAAAGTTGTATACAGTAGTGTTCATATGAAAGCATCTTTGTCCATGTTTTAAGCTATTAAATAGCATAGCAAAGTGATTTTTAAAATAGGCTTTGCATTCAAGCAAACTAGGATTTAAATGGGGACTCTGACACTTTCTATTTATATGATGTGAGCATAGTTGCTTAACTACTAAACCTCCGTTTCCTCATCTATAAAATAAAAATGATAATAATATTCCCCAGGTTTACTTTAATATAAAAATCAGTGTATGTAGAGTGTTTGACAAGTAAAAAATTCATACTCAACAATAGCACCTTTTCTAGATTCCATCATAATTCTTCATTTCTTTTTATCCTTATGTAGCTCAAAAAATTAACTTTTCTCACAATGACTATCATTTAGGCTAACTCCTGCTGACATTTAGGGACTTGTGTTAATCTAATGAAGAAACTTAAAATCTTAGCGTAGAATGGGTTGCTTCTTGGGACTGTTGATTTAATTTTTATACATGGATTTTTAAAATGATCTTACTGTAAACAAAAAACCCTTGAATTCTTGCTTTTACTTATCCCCACTTAATAAATCTAACAATTATAATAAATTGCCATTTGTAAATGGTTTCCTATTTCTGTTGATCATCCAAACATATCTCCTTTACTTCATGTCATTAAAAAAAAAAATCTTCTTTCAAAATTATTTGTCTAAATGCTATAGAAATATATTTTTGCATTTGAAAAATAGGAGAGAGAGATCCAAGATGGCCGATTAACAACAGCTCAGGATTGAAGGTCCCAGTGAAAGCGCAGAGAGCGAGTGGACGCCGCACTTTCAGACGAATTTTTGTTGCCCACAGACTGGGAGATTCCTGGCGGAGGAGCCACAC